>BOPN01005321.1:67500-80000 GCA_017312705.2 Penaeus japonicus
GAAGACAAGGTTTGTACTAGAGTCAGTCTTTTGATTGAAGCATTTTACACAGAAATTATATATAGTTGTTTTAGTTATGCTTTGTGATGCATATTTTATCTCATTCGCATATCCATTTTAGGCAGCATTAACCCATTAGCAGCGGATGGCATGATTTGGTGCAAAGGCAGAGTCGGTGATAGACGCGGATGGCACCATGCCAGACATGTAATTCAGCTATCCTACTGCACAGACCTTTTTTTAATACCGCGACCAATGGGTTAAGAGTCCTTGTGTTATGTTATGGAGATTTTTGAGCCCTTAGTTGTGTATTTTGTCCTCAGTGTCACTCCCATGTTAGCATCAGGGAGCTGGTTCTTGTAGATTCTCAGCACTTCAGTTACTGACTTTCAATTGTATCTTTGGCAGAAGCAATAGCCTTTGACCCATTGCGTATGGGTGTCATGACATACGTGATGGCACCGATTGGGCCAAAAAGACAGGTGTCAATGATTATGTGACGCGACATTGAGATCTGCTCATACTTAAAGCACGCACACAGTTCTGAAGTATTATGGCTGTAACAGCACTAGCTCCAAAAATACAGGGTACCAAAGCCAGCCTAAACCCCCATTTTATGATGGATTTAAGGAAAGATATTGTTTGGGCTTGTCTGCACTACCCAGAGGGCAGAGAAATCACTTTCACCGTCCCTCTAATTTTTAGCTAGTGCCGCTAGTGTCGTAGACCGCCCATTTTGATGACCAATTAGGATGTTAGGTGGCCAGCCCGCAATGGGTTAACACTGCAATGTTAACAAATATATGGGAAATGGTGGTAATGTGATGGAACTTTTCAAACAGAAATTTAGGGGAGCTACAGTTTTTTACTCAAAAATGTCTGTAGATTTTGTCCAACTTCAACGAGGTTAAGCTTGCTTGCTTACTTCCCGCAAGTTCTAGCTTGAGTTCTGCTAGTACCTCATACCATGGTCATCCTGGGAAATGTGTCGGTTGAAAGCACACACTTGGGGGAGTATGAAAAAGAAATAGGTTTTGAATTAGGACACCAATCATGATGGGCTGAATACCACTTCTAAAAGATTGATCATATCTCACAAAATTCTGTTTCATCTTTTTGTGTGTCCACTCAACTCACAGAGTATGCTATTTGACTTCATACTTGTTGAGTGTTGATAATAGAAAAAAATGCCGACAGGAGTTTTTTTATAAGCCTTCTCTTGGTTGATGAATGATTCTCCAATGCCCAGTATTTACTGTGTATCTGGATGTCAGAATTTGCCATTTTCCAATTTTAGAAGACACCAGGCAATTTTTTTTATTTGTTTGTTTTACTTTGTGTGTGTGTGGGGGGGGATAAAAGAAAACTAATTTTAGTACTTTTGTTTGGTACATGAATGAACTTTGTAAGACCAATACTTACTAAGCCCACTAATCTCAAAAGATCTGTTAGTTTGCTTTGAGAAAAAACATTACAAGACCAAAAGGTAGAGATTAATGAGTTACATTTGACTTTCAGCTATGTTATATCACCAGCTTATCGGGATGTTCATGAGAGACATGATTATCGGCAAAAAAAGGGGTAGCTCCCCCTAATGATGGTTAGGTGCCTGTTCTCCAGTTGCACGCACATCATGGAGAATTTTATTTTATTTTAAAAGATCATATGCACACAAACTATTTCTATGATGTCTACTTTGGTTTAGTTACAGAGCATTTAATGGGTTCCAGATCTATGGAATCAGTTACAAGTGTAAATGGAAATCTTCTGTGAATTTTATGTTGAAGGTAATTGTTGGACCTCATTGTTCAATGAGTGTGAGATCTTAAGAGATTAGTTTTTAAGATGGTAATGTTTATTGGGGCACTTCAGGTCTGCAGTTGCAATTTTTTTAATGTCCCTTGTTGAAGAGGTTAGGGGGTTGTTAACTTGCATTAACTGCTTGTTGTCGCTCCTCTATTTTAATGCTGAGATTATGGTAATGTTATCAAATTAACAATTTTTCTTCCTATTTTTCTTTCTTTCTTTTTCTTTTTCTTTTATCCCTTTCAGATTTTTCTTTAGTCAGCAATATTTTTTTTCTTGTTCTTTTTTTTTTTTTTTTTTTAACCCTTTCTGAATTTTCTTAAGCCTGCAATACCATTTTTTTTTTAGGTGCTTTAGCTATAGTGAGAGTCATATAGTGTCTCACAGAAGGTAATCAAAAGGTTTGATCATGGTTTATTTGCATTTATTTAATGACTGCATAACCCCCTAGTACCCCCCAGGTTCCACCCACATTCTCACCTTCTCAGGACTGGGCTTAATTTTGAAATTTAGATTCCTTTTATCATTTATAATTTTCCCTACAAATCAGTCACAAATGTCCTTCCATTCTGCTGTTATTATGCCAGCTATCTGGTGTGTGGTTGGCTGACAGCAATTGATACATATGTACTTTACCAGGGGTCTCTCCCAGATCCCCCCCCCCCCCATCCCCTCTCCCCCCAGTTCTGTTCTGATCAGCCTCTCCCTATACCCTCTGGTGTATGTAGGGAGCCCACCGTACCACCCTCAGTAAGTTTGGTGTACTTTCAATGTAAAACATGCTTAAAGAATAAGAAAATGTTTTCAAACGTGAAATGGCGTCAGGGGGTTAAGTTATTACAAAATGGTCAGATAATGTAACTTTTGATGCAACTGTCTCTATAGTGGCTCTTTTATTAATATTATGTGAATTTTCAGTGAACTTACTGCATTGTTGCCTATTGTATAGTTTTCATAGTTATTTAATTTGACCATGCATTTTATGCAACCAGAGTAAAATATGTTTTAAGCCAAACAGAAACCATGCCTTTTGATGCTATAGATGCATAATCTATGTAATACTTATGTACTCAAAAATTTTTTGATTAAACAATTATTTGTGTAGTAATGTGTAGAATAGAATATTTATTAACAACTAGATGAAATGTATTTGAGATAATGTTATGTACAATTTATGGTTTATTTTACACTAAGGTTATGATCTTAATTTTTATTTGGTGTAAAGCAGTGTTATACCTTTTTTTCCTTTTCCTTTACCTCAAAACAAAGTATATAGGGTTATGTTCTCTGTTGAGTAACATGTTAAGTGTGGGCTGTAGATGGAATTGCTGTATGTTTGAGACTGGAGAATCACCCTTTCCTTAGTGTGGTAACTCTACCTGTTCATTAATGTTTATCTGTAACTTTGGGATAATGCTTTACAATGAATGTCTAGGTAAGATCACCATTTCTAATGTCAGCTAAAGATATTTTTAGATATTTTTATAGATGGAACACGAAGCAAAATTTATCCTCAGAAATGTAGGTGTAAGCAGACAAATTATTAACAAATTAGGTGGATGCATCATTTGCATGTATGGATAAGGCACAATTAAAGAGTGGAAAGAAGGTAAAACTAAAAATCATAAAGTGAATTTTAAAAAGTTTTAAATATTTTAAAAAGAGACTGAAAAAAAAGAGCAGAAACTGGTAAGAGTACGAGTTCCGAGAAAGAGCTGCAAATGCGGTAACAAGCTAACTCGCAGTACATGCCGATATTCGCACACTTCTGTTTTTTACGGACCCTAGATTAGTCGAAGTCCGATGATGTAGTACGGTGCTGCATTCAGTTATTGTGCTGGGCTCTGTGGCCAGCGAGGCTTCACGTTGCCAAGAGAGTGGCGTGACATCCTTGTTGACCGGTTGAGATTCCTAGTTGCAACCCGAGCAGCAGTTCTATGCTTATCTAGTCAATCAGTTGACCCTTTCCCTGTGTATGTTGTCTTCATTCTTAGACTTCATATTAAATGTTTATGTAATATATATATTTAAATTATGAATATTCGTTTTCCAAGTTTCATTTTTTTTTTTTTTTATTGTTTTTTATAATCTTGAGTAACAATCAGTGTTGGTTTGGCAAAATGAAAATGAAAACGAAAAGAGATGAGAAAAAGGAAATTCCCTCTGTAGTGGGCTGTGGTAGGTATTTAAGAATGTACTTTACCTAAAGCATACTGTATGTTGATCATCGAGACTGTTTTTTAGTATTTTGGAGAGAGTATTGTTGTTTTTTGTAATACTCTTTGATATATATTTGATGTTTAGAATAGAAATTCTTTTCCACCCAGTATTTGTTGCTATAATTATGAGTAATTAGAAAATCCTATTACATAATAACATGTTGTGATCCTTTCCAAATAACTATATCCTAATTTAAGGAATTAGAATTTCTTCTTTTCAAAAAAAAAAAAAAAGAAAAAAAAAAGAAAAAAAAATTATACCTGTTGTTGAATTGTATAAGATGCATATTAGTATATTTTGTTGGATTTATTGCATTCATATTCAGACTTATTAATGGATGATGCACTTCACTCTTTTTTGAATTTACTGTATTCACCTGTAAGAACACTAGTAGAAATATGCAACCCAAGTATCCAGGGATATGTATGTCCTATGGATAGAAAAGTAGACATTAAATTATTTTCAATATGATAAGTATCTTTTCTTTTCCTTCCTTAATCTTAAATAATGAGTGCAAGACAAGATGGTTCTCATGCAATTGTGAATGAATTTTTTAAGAAGATTGTGTTTTGGCACAAGGGCACATTTTAGACACTGAGCATGGTTTGAGTCACCTTCCTCTTCTCGTTCTACTTGCATATCCATCATCAGTGATACTTTAGAGCAAGAGATTGATAACTTGCTGTGTGCCATTGCTCTCTAAAGATAGTGCTTGCTAGAGACCGTGGATGGGTGTTATTCAAGGCTCTATCTCCTGCTGGTGCTAGAAGAAAGTGGTGCCATCTAGGTTTTGGATTTTAGGTTTGCTCAATATTACGGTAATGATAGTACTTATGGCTGCAATAGTCATTATCACTCACTCCTTACTCATAGCACAATAAAATAGAAGAGTGATCCAAAATCCCAGATCATATACATCATAATGCCCGTCATCAGGCCAAAGCTCATGATATCTTTAAAAGATACTCTGCAAACTAATTTTTTTTTTATCTCAGTGGAATAAATTTAGATTCTACACATTCCTTACTGTTAGCTGTGGAAAAAAAAATATAGCAGAAGCAATGGCAGAGGTGATTAATAAAACCAATCATTTTAACAAAATTTTATTAATTCATGTAAGTCAGGATTATGCATTTCCAAGACCAACTTCCTAAGATTTTTTAAAATATTCCATTCAATTATAACATGAAAATTCAGCTTCCACATTTACCAGTAATTGTAAGTTTTGTCTCTATCATCAAGAAGGAACCTTGATGTGTAGCGTACAAGATTCCAAAATATTTGGTTTCATAAACCAATGGTTATGTTTTTAATTTTCTATTCAATATGTATCTTTAAATTACATTATTACATTTCATAGGAGGGAAAGAGAGCACTGGGAGAGAGAAACACAATAAATTTGTATTTTATAGGTATATAAGTTACCAATAATGAGTCTGCTGACTGTGGTTCTTACCTTAAATGAGTAATGATAAGGAATAAAAAATAAAAAATATAAAAAAGAAATAGCAAAGCACAAAAGGAAACATATTAATTTTGATTTTTATTTCAGTCATGAATGGTCTCATAATCTTAAATCATGAATTTTAATATTCAATAATTATTGAAAATCTTTTGGGTCACAATAGTTATTTAGAACTTCCTTGACTAAAACTTCAGCCATTAATTATTTTCTTTCTCTTCTAAACTAGATTCTGTATGTCTGTTGCATAGAACTGCTAACAATATTATCCAACCAATTGTCAAATTCTGAAGATTTTACCAGAAAAAGAAAAATATATTTTACAGAGTACACGTATTTTCCTTCAACTATATTCTAGAGTTGGAAAAACTGCTGGATTACTCTTGATTTAATGAGGAGGAATGAGAAACAAAAACCCGATAAAGGAATTATAAATATGGCCACATTGTGATTTTAGAAAAAAAAAAAAAAAAAAAAAAAAAATCTTAAAATTTGATGTTAAAGAATTATTCCAACACCATGACTGAGCAGTTCATACTTATAAATATACACATAGTAAGTACATAAACATACACGTATGCATTATGGCAACTCACACACAAAACCGAAGAACATATTGACCATTAAGGTACACACACTATATATATGGTTAAAGACGAACAATATTTTTTCAGAATGAAAAAGCTATTAAAATAAAAGCTAAAATCATTCTTCATAGAAATGATTTTACAAAGGGACTTGTAAGAAACTTCCATTATAATCTTTATTAAAAATTTATTGGCTATGATAGAATGTATCGATAGTTTTAGAAATATTTCAGGAATTATTTAATTTCCTCAAATCTAAAATATTTACTATCCCTTACTAATGTTAGGATCAGTCTTTCCTTCAATAACAATATGAAAAATACCTTTTATAATGACAAGTAGAGGTATTAAAAAGATCCTAGTTTATGAAGATGTGTATTTAATACATACTGTAATGATTGGATATCTGTGTCAATTTCACACAACTGGCCTGAAAACCCACACACTGGTAATATAAATAAGATCTTTCCTAAGGGCTTCATCTGCCTTGCATATTTATAGGTGTACTTCATCAACCTAACACAGTCAAAGAACATTATTAGTTTTCTGTATGTGAACTGTGGTACTGCAAAGATCTGTGTTCTACTAGCCAAGGCAACAATAGAAAAGGTTAGCTTATGAAATTCCTGATATGGTGCTACTGTGTTTCTTTGGAAAAAAAATAGAAAATTATGTTAAAATGGGGGCATTTTTGGTTTACATGCTCTATTCTCATGCAGTATTGCACCAAAATATCTTTATGATGCTCTTTAACATCCTGTATAGATGAAATACTTCCAAAAATGAAAAAAGTAAAATAAAAGTTTTCTCCTAAATTACATGAAATGTTCACTCCATTTTTAAATAATCCTTTTTAAACAAAGGGGAGCCATGCAAAACAAAACAGAAAAAAAGGTGGAAAAAAAAGTCAACTATAATTTGGGTTACAAAATGTTATTGTTAAATAAGTATAAAGTCAAGTAATGCCACAAGCTTTTTCTCAAATCTCAAAAAAGCATTTTTTTCCTTTTTGATCTTAAGATAAAATTTGTAAATCAGACTTGCTTGATATGTAATATTTTGTTTTACATTTTCTGAATTAATTAATAACAAAACTATCATTACAATAAAGAAAGCAATGCGTTAGTGTATTTAGCTCCTTTAGTGCCTCTTACTCCTCAAATACCATAAATTACCTACTTCCCTATTTGTACTTTAACATGGAGGCATCTGTTTATTACAAAAATTTAGTGCCCATTCAATATACGTTACTAATAATACATATATACACATCCATGTATCTAACTAAATCCAAACACTGATATAAACATGATCTAATGTTCATTTCCACTTATTCTTCCTTCTAAGATAGTTTTCTTTCTCAGAGTATTTTTTAACATGCTTTAATATGTTGATAAAGTTCTTTCATACAGATACATACATACACATACAAAATATAATATACAGATGTGCCACCATATTTCTGGTAAACTTTGTTCCAGGACCCTGTCAGACTAGCCAAAACTGATAATCTTATGACCTACTAATTATGCATGTGTTGGATCTTGAACTGCACAACTAGGAAATCTGGCCATCCTTGTAGCACAAAAAAATAACAAGAAATCAATGTCCAAGAATACAATTTTGGGTATTATTTAAGACATGATTTTAACAAACAACTCGGAACTCCCCATGTTGCAGTCCCCATAGACTATAGTAAATGCTGTTTGTCTCAATAATCAGGTTTAATTGATGGAGCTGCTTCAGTGTAACCAAGTGCCTTGTGTACCACACTCAATGCAAGTTAGACCATGAGTTACCTGAAAATTGGTGGTGTACCTATATAAATAATGATCTAGGAAATATATTTTCTAGTGTTCCTTCATTTACTTGTGTCATGTTATTTTATTCTCTCTAATGCCTCTTCATAGCCTTTTATTTCATTCACTTCTATTCAGACATTTTCCAGCATTCCGAAACTACCTATAATCCCTATTACCCCATCTCATGTGTGCTGTATGTCCTTTGGAAAAAAAAAATCTTGAAGCTGATTATCGGTTTCTTTGTAATCTTTATTTAAGTCTGTTGTATCAACTCTTTGTACTGTACTTAACACCATCTTCTCTATAACCCTCTAATTCTTCAAGTCACAGAATCTCAGAAAAAAGAAAGAGAAAGAAAGATGAAAAAAAAAAAAGAAAATCAAAGATCATATAAAACACATATCTAAATACTGATGATGCTTTTGATGTTGTCTTTGTTTTCAAAATATATAGAGGCAAGACAAACATAATACATACTGCTCATTCATCCCCCATTAATATTGCCTTTCACACATTCTTTACAATTTCAGCTACAGTTTCACATATCATAATCAGATGTTTCACTTCCAGATTTTTCATAAATGGAGAATTCTAGATATGCCCAAACAAATATTAATAAAAATAAAGTAAAAAAATGTTACAGGCACTAAACTATTACATACAGTGTTAAGTATTCTTTCATATGAAATATCTAGCTCATAAAAATTACCTAAAATTGGGTGTAATAAAATTACTGGTAATAATCATTAATGTCTACATGACAGAGATAATAATTCTATTGGTATGAAAATGATGATTAATAATAATAATAATAATAATAATAATAATAATGATAACAATAATAGGTTTTGCTTTCATGAAAGACTGTTGGGAAACTACGAAAAAAAGAAAGAAAAAGAAAAAAAAAAATGGAATGTCTAACCTAAATACGACAATAATTCCTGCAGTTTCTGGTAATAATAAATATCAATCAAGATTAGCTATTCTTTATACAGAAATAAAAGGGTTTATCTTCTCTTTGTTTGATGTTATAATGTAATCCAATGTTTAGAAAGGGAGAAAAGGACAATAGAATATCAAGTTTGTAACAATTCTTAAATAACATAGAGAACGGTTAGTTATGAATTACACATTACCACTAACTTCTAAATAACAAATCCAGTGACCTTGCTGAATTCTAAATATATCTACAAAGAGAGATACAATGAAAAACAAAAGTGAGAAAAAACTTAATGAATGTACCACTCAAAAAAAAAAAGTTATATTACATAAACAGGCCCTCATTAAGGTAAGAATCACAGAATGTATTAGCAGAACTATCACTCAAATCTATTTTCCAACATGACCAAAGTTCTGAGCAAACTTCCTGACTTCTTTAAGAAATGGCTGATACAGCTTAACTCCACTCATCAATAAAACAAGGAGAGGGGCTGGGGTGAAAGAAAAGAGAGAGAAAAAATTAACATATAATCTGTCAGCAATTATTTCTGGGCAACTGTAAGCCATGCTTTTCAATATACTTTCTCCTCGCATTCTCTATGAGCTGTGCTTTTCTCGTCTGGAAAGATGTCATTCTTTCTGTTGCTGACTTCCCGAAGGATTTTGCTGCTGTATTCAGGGAAACATTTGCCTCTGATGAACCTGCAAGAGAGGTGGCTGTCTCCAGCGTCGACTTAGAAGCACTATTTGTTGGTGATGAAGTATGGGGGTGACTGGTGGTGGGTGTGGCTGGTGGTGGGGTGGGGCTGGAGACTACAGGGCTGGGGGTGGCAGGGCGAGGCTCGGGAATGGGCTCTGGCACGTTGCCCTCAAGGAAGTTGGTGATCGTCTGGTCGACATTCTGCGTACGCACTGGAGATGGAGACGAAGTTGTGTGGTGTTATGATTTGGATAAATTAAGATACATCTATCTATATAGTATTTATGTATATGTGTGTGAATCCTTTAGCTTTAACACCCAATTCATCCTCCAGAACTAAGGTTACAACAGGGAAGAATTCTTAAAGAGACAAGCATAACCACCAAACACATATCTTGTAGAAACAAATGCAGACCAACCTACCTAAATCACGCTTAATCTGATCCAGGGAGATATGGGGCAGCACCTCCTGCACCTGCTGGGCCATGATGTGCACCTCGGGACTAAGCATAGGGTTGGCAGCAGCTGCGGCTTCCCGGGCCAATCTCTTCATGAATTCCACCTACAAAAGGAATGATAGATAAGTTGTCTTTTCCTTTGCATCTTATCAGTTAATTCCAAGTTGAAAAGTTCCCTTCACATCTAAGCTCACCATTTAGTTGTGCCAATGTGTGACCTGCTAGTTTCAACTCTTGTACCTGGAAAACATGCCCCCCAATTGAATGGGCAAGCATTTTGGATACAAGAGTTGAAAATGGTGTTGGTATAAGTGTTGATAGTGTGCCTGTAGATGCCTTCTCAAACAGAGTGGGTTTTATATACTTAACCCAATGATGATGGGAAATAATCAGAGCTCCTTTGCTGCTCCATGGGAATTGCTATCAATGTTGCCAGCAGTTAATAAAAACCATAAGTGCAAGGACAGTGTTTCTCTTCTTCCTTGTCTTTGATACTGGATGAGCTGATAATTGTATTTCAGTAAGTGCATAGAGAAATTAATGTTTAATTCAAATTTGGAAGGCTGCACCAAGAGCATTAACAACATCAGAACCAAAGAGTCTATACAGTGCACAGAACAGAGAGTAGCCTCCATTGTCAGGGCACATGTGCAATCTGGAAATTATGCCCACTCTTGCCATGGTATATATAGATTCATTCTGTTTTCAATGGGGTAATATGTTATAACAACTCATTCATTGATGCTGGGCAGAATATTGATTTTTTTTGCAACTGTAGGCTTTTAAGACTTTTCAAAACATGATGAAGCATTACATTTCATTCATATAAGCTTCTAAGTTGAAGGCCTAGTAAACAAAGAATTATTATATATAAATTCATCCACTAAAAAAAATATTCATAGATGCCTGTAAGAAACCAGATAAAAGAGATGTTAAAGACAGGCTTCTCTGTGCTTTTATTGTCATACATAAGAAAAATATATAGCTCATAACTTTAAGATCACCCCACCTTATCTGCCACAGTGTGATTAGTTGTCTTCACTGACAGAGAAGCTGCAGAGGCAGATTGCACACGAGCAGCGAATTCCTCAGCCGACTCACTTTCTCCTCTTCTCATGTTTCCTATATACCTGTTGAATAAATGATCATGTATGACACTTATATTTTCCTCATTTTCATGTAAATTATGAATTAAGAAAATTAGTTAATACAGATTTTTCCAACAATACATTCATCATTTACATGCACTAAAAAAAAACTCTAGTGCAATATCTATACATTTCACTCCCCATCTCCACACCTAAAAAGAAGAAAAAGAAAATCTGCATATTTTCCCTTATTGTATTTCTCCATCCATTCATAAAAACTTTCTGCATCTTGTTCTATACATTCTGCCTCCACTTATCCACAGCAAAATATAAATTCATCAAAAAATGAAAAGAAAAAAAAGAATAGGAATAATATGAATAAGAAAAAGAATAGTGCATCTCTTCCCCTACCTCCATCTAATCATTAACCCGTTAACACCAGGTGACAAGATATCACATCATGTGGTGGCAGGATTTACTGCCAGGGATGAGATGTTTTATCAAGGCTTTTCGTGTGGCTGGCATTAGGCCTATGTGTTTGAAATACCCCATCGTTTACACCCATTGGAGCTATAACCACCCCGTTGTTATTGGGTTAAAACTTGCTGCACCTTGTCACATGCACTCTGCCTCCGCTATTCTTAAAAACTGTTCTCCCATTTCCACTTGTACCCAACCCAAAGGCCTCTTGCCATTCTTAAAATCCTTCCAGATAGGAAAGGATCTGCTTACTTACTTGATGGTGAACACAGTGACCGGTGAGAAGAGCATGAAGCAGAGGTCAGCGACCCAGGAAGCCCCAAGAACTGAGGGTGCAACAGGCAGAAGGGGGATGCGCCACACACGGATGCCGGCCACTAATACTGATCCGTTGAATTCAAAGGCCCATGATCCAAACCTGTAGGAACAAGAGTGTTTAGTGATACTGTGGAGTGTAACTAAATAAAAAAGTCTACTGTGAAAATTTCTTCTAGATGGCTTGTGATATCCTTATTACTCACAATACTGTGACTAGGATCCTGTAGTAATAAATACTACTACTACTACTACTACTACTACTACATTCAGGCATAAAAACAATTTTGAAAAATGGAATAGAATAAATGAAAGCAATGATATATAACAAAATCCAAAGTTTTCTTTCAACATCCTCAACCAACCCAGTACTCCATGTAAAAAAAGTACTTACTTCATGAGGGCCAATTCCCCGCTAGTGGTGGCTCCTTCGGGGTGGAGAAGCAGAGGAGGGTTGCTGCTGTCACTGAGGTAGGAGCGAGCATTAGTTCTGAGAGCTTCACGGCCTTGTGTCACCCCCAGGTCACGGTAGCAAAGCAACGATGAGAGAACGCTGGGCAAGTCATATACACTTGGCTGTAGGAAGATATGATCTTTTTAAGGTCAAGATTAATGACAATGATGAAAAGTTAAAGGCAGAAGA
>BOPN01005321.1:85000-90000 GCA_017312705.2 Penaeus japonicus
TAGTTGGGTGTAATGGCTATGCTGATACTTACGTTTTCATTCTTGTACTAATACTGTATGCTTGTGAGGAAATTGGATTACCACACAATACAAATGCTCAAACTATAATGACTAGTATACATAAAGAAGTAAATTCAGTAGCGGCTGTACTCACACTCCTAATTGCACAAATCATGATAAAATACTATCTAATACTATCTCAAATGACATATAACAAAACAAATAAACTCAATATCTGTGAAAAATATCCTTCACAAAACAAGCAATATAATTGTGAGGAATTCTTTATAATGTAATTATGGAAGAATTTTTTATATTTACAGATGCAAGGGCAATGGCAACTAGCGTTTCCATATGGCGAACCTGGCCCAAAGCCATGCGCCACTTTCATAGTTAGTGGAGAATTGGGTCATACAAAAAAGTTTTGAGTTGCCACACATTCTTTCACACCAAATGCATTCATAGTTTATACTCATATGTTCCCCTGTGTAGCACTAATAAAATAGAAACTGATTTTCTTTCTTCTAGGCATTGACAGGGGAAAGTTTTGTGCACACAGGATAGGGAAAAAAGTAAAACTCAAGAAAAATTATCATGTAATGTAACTTCTGTCTTCTGCCATGTGTACCATAGAGATCTGAGCTTGATAATGCCATATAGTGTGTGCCCACAGGAAGGAAAAAAGTGACTGAAAATACTGCAATAAATATCTGACTGCACTGTTATACTTCACTAGTGCAGATTAATTTGTATAGCAATGAGTGTCATTCCTGTTCCTTTAAAATAGTGGCTAACATGGGGCAACATGTTAAGTATAACAGTATTATGTAATGGAAGTGTGTTTGTGTATGTATGTCTGCTTGCATCACCAGAACATTTTCACTGGTTGAATAATTGAGGGATGTGGTATTTGGAGGCAAGGACTAATGTTAAAGAAGGCGTGGTGCAAAAATGGCCAAGAACAACTGCTTTAACTTTGAATGTCTACAGATATAATAGTTTTTATAGTCTTTGAAAACCAAATAGAGCAACAATTTTGTCCTTGACATCTGGGGAGAGCATGAAAAATCCTTGGGAAGTATTGAAAAATAATAATAACCATAAATTTTGATAATAATACTGATGTACTATTTCTAGGGCCCTCCTTTGCTTGCCTTTGCAAGTGCTCCTGCAAATAATAGTAATATTTCCATATGCATACTCAAGCAGAAAAGGGCATGGATAAGTTCCTTATTTGACAATCAATTTCCTGGGAAATCTACAACCTCTATCTCATTCAAAAATAAAAGGGGAAGCTTGGTTGACCTTTTTCCAGAGTGCCATCAGTATGGCGGATATGGTGATAGCTTGACACCATGCCATTCTAATTACCACATATGCCATTGCTATAGTTAGTTTCAGGATTAAATTAATATATCTGGACCCTATAAGCCATGAGTACCATATATGGTACACCTTAAATATATAACAATTAACATTATACGGAAATGATTGATTGATGAAATCCAAGACACATTTCATGTACGACATTTCCTGCACAAATTGTAAAAGCTCCTTTCACCTTCATCCTTCCCTGATAAACAACTGACTGATACGAGTATGTCTTATCTGATGGGCAATTGCTTGAAACAGAGCCGTCTATCGGAAAGCAACAATAACTGTACATTTAGTTCATCTACAGAATAAAAACAATGAAAACTACCCTTAGAACAACAGGCTAATCATAAATACGTTTCATGTTTTTTAGTTGTTTGGAGTTACATGAAGTTTGAGTATTCAGGGCAGTTTACATTCAATATTTGTTGCATTTTGGCATACCTCTTGATAATGCATGCAGGAGGCTTATTGTCAAATAAGGAAACATTCTCAAGTCTATTCTGCCAGTATATAGATGGAGGAAGTTTACTGACCTTTTTGCCATAGTGCCATCAGGTATAGAGGCAAAAATAATTTGCATCTAGTAGAAAACAACAGATTTCTATCCCCTCTGCACACCTAAACCCAAATTCCCCTTAGAATGAAATGAGAATTTCTAATACCTGGCTATGAAGGAATATCCTGTTATGAGGGATAATCTACCCTGCATTTGTTAACATCAACAATATGCATCTCTTCTATAGAAATACCAGCCACTTAATAATAATAGAAAAATATCAACCCCATGTCTCTATCCCACCATTTTGGGGGGCTTGGTCTAAGACAATCTTCAGTGTGCAAAGCTCACACTTGGGAAGCTGTTACATCAATCATTCCAAATGATCTTATATAAAACGCAAAATTGAAAAATAAGATACATAATTGAACTGTTCGGCAACATTCTATATGTTGCTTTAACATCATAGCAAAGATAGCATATGCCATCAGGACATAGCAAGAACTTGAAAATCGAATACGTAGACTTACTAACCAATTAGCATTATGTACAAGATATGGGTAGATCTAAAAAGTAATGGAACGTAAAATGTTAAGTACAGAAAGTATGTTTTTTTTTTTAAAACCCAAATGAAGCCAAATTTCCCGTGATTAAGCTTACCTGTTTCTGTTGTATATGGCTTCGATTGGTATCGTCATAGTGACTCTGTTGTTAGTTATCGTCTAATGTTTATATCAGTTTTACCACAGTCCTGTTGTTGTTTATACCAATGAATCCATGAGGAAAATATAAACGAATTCTGATAAATATCGAAGCTTTTCCAGCTGTAAATACTCTCGGCCTTGTCACGAGCAGTTCTTTAGTTCCGCATTATGAAGCGTTGTTTGACATTGTTTTTTTCTATTTAAACTGTATCTTATTCTTTTATTTGTGAAAGTAGTACCGTATTCTAATATAAAGTGTGATTTTTATATATTTATCTGCTTGTGAGCTTTTAAAATGCTATGAGGATAATGCAAAATAAAGATAAAAACACATTTTAATCGATAACATAATGTGGATTCAAACCTTGAATAGACGTCATATGAACAATGGCTATGTATTTTTGTATTTTATCTATTTATTAAACACACAAATAAGGAACAAATTCAATTAAGGGAAATCAAACAAAATAAAGGCTATATAAAAATTATAAGAATTTCTTAATATGTGAATCTTTTTAGGATTGAAAAGGTGTATAGTTTCTGGCGAAACTGGCAGTAGAAAACAAGAAAATGGAGCGAGAACATCTATATCGCGAGTGACGTCAAGTTTTTGTGTTATTTTAGCGAAACTTGTGGGTGATATTGACAGAATTGAAAGTACATATGTCACAAAAGAAATGGACGATACGACAGACTCTGATCTGTGTTTTAGAGAGCACCTGAATGGCAAGAACGGTCCAACATCTGAAGGTTTATTGAGGGACTCGGGTTCTTCGAGAAACAATATTCCTAAAGTTTCTCTCAAATTACCCTTCAAGTCGGAGGCTTTCCGTGCCCAGTCCCTCCTGGCAAGGTTTCACAGCTCGAGGAAGTCCGAGAGCGGGATCAAGAATGAGGTGAAGTCGGGGAGTAACGCCCCTTGGAGGAGCGGGGGTCGCCACAAACAGGGAAACAGTCAGTGCGAGCCCCCAGGAAACCTGTGCAACTCCCCCAGCACCGTGGAAAACAGCGGCTCCGGCCGAAGTAACACCTCAGCGAGTCTTCCAGAGGACCTGAACCAGAACCTCGACGTGGTTGAGGGCGAGTGCGCGCAGGACCCCAAGGGGGCGTTCCCCGCGCTCTCCAAGGCCCGCGGGAAGGGCACGGGCGGCGACGATGAGCGCCCCGACGCGACCAGCTTATCAACGGAGACTGTCCCTTTTGTGGGTGTCGGCGAGGGCGGCCAGAAGGGCGTCGAAAGCTGGTTCAGGACGTGGCCAGGCCGACCGAGGAAGCTGAAGGGGCTCCGCAAAAGGCTACTGACGGCGGGGACCAGCAGCAAGGCGGCAGCGGACCTGGCCAATGGGGCCAAGGATGAGCAGGGGGTTGAGCGGAGGCATGAAGGAGAGGGTTTACTGGTGCAGGTAGAGGGTGAGGGTCATGGGGATGGACTGTTGGAGAGTTCCTGTGTGTCTGTGCCAGAGGACGAAGGGGAAATGAGTTCAAAGGTCGCGAAAGGTAGTCCGCATGTGTCGCTGGATGCACTGCTGGAATCCCTCCCGCTGGTGTATGACCCAGCGACTAAACAGTTGTGTCTGGGCACTCCCCGCAAGGGCCAGAATAACTACATAAACAAGAGAATGACCAACACAGCTGCCACTGAGGCAAATGAGTGTGATGGGATTTCAGACAAGCTGAAGTTAGACTATGAGAGCGATTGCTCGACCCTGGAGGTGAGAGAGGAGGAATCTCTAAAGGAATCTCTACTCAAGACGTCTGACATCTGTGATGCAGCATCCCCCCAAAAGCCACTGGAGATCATCCAGGAGGTGGATGAGAGTGGGGAAAACATCCGCCTGATCGACAAAAATCCCTCTCCTCAGTCAGGCAATGTTAGCGGTAGTTCCTCGCTGGAGAGGGGTTACTTTGAGAGCCCCCGGAACAGCCTCCAGCGCGTCGGCACAAACAACTCCCTCTCCATCACTGATGCGAGCTCCTTCTCCAGCTTGTCAAGCTCTAACACTGAGCTGTCAGCCTACTCAGCCACTGACAGCGCTGTGTGTCTTGGGTCACAGCAGTCCGACACAAGCTCCCTCAGGGACTTCTCCATTGCAGACTCGGACGGGAAGACTAAGAAGAGAGGAATCACAGACTTCCTTACAAGGTATGTACTTCAAGCTGTTCATATGTTAGAAGGAAAGAAAGGGAAGAGTGAAGGGAAAGAAAAAAAAAGGAAAAGAAAGGAAAGGGGGGATTAAACAAGAGTAGAAGGATAGAACTAGAAGTAAAGCAAAAAGGGAAAG
This sequence comes from Penaeus japonicus, assembly GCA_017312705.2. Lineage (NCBI taxonomy): Eukaryota > Metazoa > Arthropoda > Malacostraca > Decapoda > Penaeidae > Penaeus > Penaeus japonicus. The sequence goes on from BOPN01005321.1 coordinate 89,860, forward strand.
GGAAAATAAGCAAAAAGTATGGGCCAAAAAAACAAACATGAAATCATGGAAGTAGGGTAATTAAAAAAAAGGGGAAAAAAAAAACAAATAAACTGAGGAAAAATCAAAAGAAAGAAAAGGAAAAAAAGAAAAGCATAAAAA
>BOPN01005322.1:7500-15000 GCA_017312705.2 Penaeus japonicus
ATCAATAAATAAGCTTAATTATCTGTCTTAGTGTTCAGTTCTATTCATGAAATGATTGCAATTGTGTCTGCCACGGATGAACCATTGCGGATTATAGGTATTATAGAGCACCTTGGGTACGTACCGCAATCATTGAGGAAGCCTCGAATATCGATATCGTATGGGTTTTCATCATAGAAAACCCAATAAACACAAGACTTTGGCTCTATTTAGCAATTGAGATACACAGAAGGGGCACCGTTAAAGGTACCGACATTAGGTTATGCTTTGGCCATCGGTTTATCTGAATGTTCTTGTTAGTCATTAGTATATATATAAATATATTATATATATATATATATATATATATATATATATATATATATATATATATATTTTTTTACCAGATTTGGGTAGTCATGTGTATTCTTGAATCAGTTTAGTTTTTCACATCTATTTCGATAATGAACGCTTTTCTCTTGTCATCCTAAAGGTCAAATCTACCAATTTTGACAGCTTTGTAAATGTTACTTCTCTCCGTTACGACTTTCTTGATGTCGTTGCTTATCCAAGGAAAGAAATCGTCCATGCTACTTCTGTTATCATGTCTATAAAAAAACCCAGCTTGTTTGTCTACATCATTAGTAAATGAAAGTTCCAAGAAAAGACAGTTTTTAGTTATATCACAAGGCGACTAGGAGTTAAATGTCAAAAGATTTTTCTAATTGGTAGTCCTTGACACATGTGATCATCATCAGCGACTTAGCATGGTATGATTTCTCTATGGAGAATGACGGCGGGTTTGTTTGTTAACATTACGTCTGATATAAACATCATCCTTTCTGTAATCAGTGTTTATTAATGCGTTTTATGATCGGCTTAACTAACATTGATATTGATGTACCTACATTTCGGTCACATTTGCAAGACGTCAGATGATACTGCGATGGAATTTGGGTCTATAAACGTTGTCAATTATGTTAGATGATATTTTCTACAGCTGTATTATTTTGATTAATAACACTGATCTTATAGGACTGACGAATACGTCGTCCACCTACGCCACTTATAGTTATAAACAATTATTTTTTTCTACCCGCCGTTGTTGCTGATGGCGAAACGACGTGAAAAATCCCAAACACTTGTATTTTTTGTGCTCGAGAATAATTTCGCATTGTCAAGAGAGAATTTTGCGTTTATGAATAGCTCTGACTCTATCTCTTTGCCCCTCTCAGTTCTTGTAAAACTTGTGTGGCAATTATGCATCATCTTTGTTTCTTATTTATTTTTCTTACGTTTCGAGTTATGAGAAATAATGTCTTAAAATCCTTCTTTTCAGTTCCAGATGGCACTTGGAGTTGTGTTACGTCATCTTTGAGGCAGTTGGGGAGGGAGAGCCTCTTTTTAATATTTTTCCCTTTCTGAAGTTTTATTTGCATACAGTTTTGTGTTGGAAATTCGTATCAGGAGGTAAATTTGAGTAGAAGTGGCTGTCAGAATAGCAGGCAATTGGCAACGGTTCCCAGTACGATAATAACTTTCTTAGTATCCAATCTATTGTTTTTATTGAGTTATTGACCAGCTACTCTGAACTGCTGTACTATTATAACTATGTCGGTACTTTCGTCTATGATAGGAACCACATATTGCATACTTTATGTACATATCAGTTTTTGTTTTTCCATTTAGCAGTTGAACATCATGATAAGGTTACTCAACAGCCAACATTCTCTTTATTTCTTTTCCAGGTATGGTGTTCCTATAATCGGGTGTTTTATTGGAAACCATTGGGAAAGCACCAATAGCGGCTTTTGAAAAGGGACTTTCCTGTGCCCCTTGTATCACCTATGTCGTATTCTATAACAACAGGATTACAATCTCGATTCTTGAGAAAGTGTCACAGCGTCAAGCGGTCTTGGCAGCTTTCATGCCTTGGGTTCTTCAGCAAAAGATAAACAAGCTCTTTCAGGTATCATTGGGTAACCGAGCTTGTACTGGTTCGTTTTTTAATGATAAATCGGTCTCGGATGGCAACCGTTTCTATCTTACAAGAAGGGAGTGTAAAATTACGTAAAGTTTGGCTATTTTTTTTATTTTCAAATATTGGTTGTTGGGCACTGAAAGATTGTCCGACGAATTATCAAAAGAAAATTTTTAAATTTCTCCGATGATCATGCTGGACTTTTTGATTTTGGATATCAAATTTGACCTATTAAAGGGGGATAAAGAGAAAAATAAAGTACAAGGAAAAGTAGGTATGAAATCAAAACCTCAAACAAACAAACAAACAAACAGGATCTGAAAGTAGGAACAGGAAACTTAATCAGGGAAGGGGATAAAGATGAAAATAAAGTACATGGAAATGCAGGTATGAAATTCAAAACAAACAAACAAACAAACAGGATCTGAAAGTAGGAACAGGAAACTTAATCAGGGAGAAGAAAAAAAGAGAAACATCTTAAAGCTACCCCTGTAACGTAGTGAAGATTTTAAGGTTGATAAGAAAATGGCCAAACTGTATAGCTACAACCGTATTTGTTTTGCTAAGGCTCAGGGTAAAATTTATAGACCATATTGTATTAATACAGCTGTAATAAATCTGACAGGGCCCAGGGTTTGAGATAGATCAAGTTGAATTGCTTGCTTATTACGATCTGATACTTGACATGAGATCAAATGCTTTTTTCAGTTGTAGTTAATCCACCATGACCTGTATCCATTATGCTACAGTTTGGACAGGAAAAATGTGTTGATGTCAAATATTACATGTAAAGGCAAAAGTAATTGTTGTAAAAAAAAAAAAAAACAGAAATTGATAAGTAAATATCAACATTACAATCATCTGAAAAAAGGTAGGTATACATGTATAGTATATCAATAATACTTATCATATGTATACAAATATATTATTACATTGTATATAAATATAGTATATAGATGATACAAATGATGAAAAACCATGTCGTAGATACAATTACTGCAATAAAAATAGGTATGGCATTGCAGGAGTAATTACGAAAGGAAAATATGATTTATAAGTCTCTCCCTAAAGCCCAGCTACTAATAAAAAGAACAATACGGGTAGCTGGATATTTCCCAAAATTAAACTAATTTGTGATTTATCATTGATATTCAACCAAAAAATTATATATAATTTCCAATTAAATTCCAGTCTACATTAATCAGGGGTCATTTGCATATTTGGTTCTATGTCGTACCAACGTTGAGATAACACGCTGAACGTGGTATCCTTGTTATCGTAATCATTGTTGTTATTTTCATTTTACCAATATAAGTATTATCATTGTTTTTGTCATTGATACTTTTACTAGAATAATTTTTATTGTTATTATTATTATTATGATTATTATCATTATCAATGATCATTATCGTTATCATTATTGTTATCATCATTATTATCATATTATCGTTATTATTTTCATTGTTACTATCATTAGCATCATCATCGATATCTCTATCATTATTCATTTTATAATCATTGTGATGATCATTACCATAATCATCATGAGCGTTATGCAATGGCACTTTTTTTTAATGAAATTTGTGGAGTCACCAACGAGCTCTATTGATACTTTTATCACCTATTACTGAGTGACTAATTAGGTCCATATTCACTTTCCCTGTAAATTATAGGTACAAATTTTTAATCAATTATCGAACAAATAATTGTCTCCCACATGCTCGACCCGGGCAGATCTCTACATCCCTTGACCAAATGACCGTTACGAGTGCCATTTTGAAAAGCTTTTAAACGACACGCGGCTATCGGAGAGAAAACATTGACATAGAAGACCAGTGTTATTTTCTTGCTTAGCATTACTGATAAATGTATAACGAACTCTAAATGTACAATCTTGTTATATGTTCATATCTGACGCAACAGTACGATAAAAAAAAAAAATCCAATGACGACTCTATTTCTTTGTTAAGGTTCATAAGATAAAATCAAACGAACGTTGAGGATTATCAGTATCAAAGAGGACCCTAATATGTTTCATGTCCATGCATGAAAGTAGACTATATCTACGTAGAATAATTCGAAAATGATCCCCTTGTGATAACTCCTATCAAAAGCATTTTCTAGGAAAGGGAGAAACAGATTTGTGGAAGGAGTGTTGAAAGCTTTGTTGAAAGATTAGCCAACAGTCTTCAAAAGAATCCGTGCTTTCATCTTCAGACCGGATCTTAAGATTTACTCAGAAAACATCACGATGCTGTGTACGGTCGTCCGTGTAGTTGCTGCGCTCTTTTAATGATAGAGTGGGGAGGGGGGTGGGGGTGGGGTGGGGGAAGGGGGGGGTGGGGGGAATTCACGCTGCGCCCTAATTAAAATCTTCCTCTTATGGTCGTATATTTCAGCTATCTAGAAAGCTATGTGTGGGATTAGAAATGTCAAGTTGCTAGTAGGTTACGGATAGATCTAGTAATTACTATCCTGTGACTGTGTTTGACATTGAATTGTGACTACAGTTCCTGTCGGAAAATACACTCCATGATTTAGGGGACTCCATGTGGGTGTGTGTGTGTGGTGCGCATTATTAATGTTGTTTGATAATGATAACACTGATGGACTCGACCCGAAAGAACCACCACATTCCCTTGTCAAGTCTTTTGAAGTTTATTCATAGACCATTCTGGTATCTCACAAACTCCAAGAGATATATATTCATTAAAACAGGGAAATGTTCTATGCTTTATCTTTGATGCCGTACCCTACTACGTTTCTTTATCAAAATAATTGATTGAGTTCTATGAGCTTGCAATATTTACGTTTTATAGTGCGTGCTTGCTGTTTTTTTTTTCTTTCTTTAGGTAACTTTCTGAAATACCAGATCGTTTATCATTTATACACCATAGTACATGACCAACTTTCACTTACACAAAAATTATGCATATATAAGTCGTTTAAGTATTTATCACCATATACAAGCCGTTTAATTATTTATTGTTATATATAGTGCTTCACGTGTCTATTTTATATTATGTTACGAATACACGTAAGGGTTTATGATAAATGTATTAATACCAACATACCTCGTTCATCTTATTCTCCTATTAAATATGAAAATAATAATCCAAATACATTGGAAATTATTCTGAGAGAAAATAACAAAGACGAAAATGTAATTTCAATATTTTGGTGTTTAGTAAATCCAAATAGCATAAAGAGGATTTATCAAAAGATGAGATTAGTTCCCGTGATTTAAGAGCCTTGCATAGTAGAATGTATATTCCTTTTTATTTTAAATCTCGTTATCAACTCCAGTAATCTTTGCCATTATTAGAACTTTCCGAAGACGATCGCCATGGATAAGTTTTAAGTACAAGTTTGCTCGAATTTCCGTTATCCTCTAAGGCATTATACGCCCAAACTGTATGTCGATTTCCAATTTTGTTAACTGGGACATCATTACTCGAAAAGTTGTGCTTTCGACTAAAACAAACTAGATTTCTAAAGGAGAAAAGTTTGGAAGTTAAAAGGTTTAAGTGCCGTCCTGCTGTTTCATATTATCCAATTCAGCAGGAATACCTGTTGTGCAGGTTTATTATGTCAGAATATAAAGATATACCAAGATATTGAAAATTAATATATACATCAAACATATTCAACTTTCATTTCGACAAAAATAATCAAGTTATAAACACTAATTATAGAAAACAAAATCCATTGCGTATATTTACCATGCTCTTTAATCCTTTTTAACCTAATCTGAAGAAAACACTCGGGAGAGTTATAGAAAACGAATAATAATCATGTCAATAATAGTTTCACTCACATAAATTTATTTCATAAAGATTATTTAAATCACGACTGTTTAACGGTCTTACTTCATAAAGCCAAAAACAAAGAAACAAACATAGGTAACGCGACTTTCCTAACAACTTGTTTATGAGATTGTTTACGCTCGTAATAGTGTACTCTTCATCGACAGTAATAAGCAACTGTAGCCTTTACATCATAATTGTTGTAGTTAATAATCAATCAGCTGTTGGCCAAGAAATATAGATAGTATTGATATATTTATGTAATGAAATCATATGCACATTAACCGTGAAAGGCGATTATTGTGCCATCACATCACGTAAACTGCATTTTTTTAATAACCAAAAAAATTCAAAGGAAAATTGAAACATTACGCTTCATTAGTCCTGTGTTGGAATCGTTTATTGGTCATAATAGGAATGTCTCTCTGTTTGCATGAGTGCAACGGAAATGTGATTCGCTTTTTTTTTTTCTTTGAGGGATTTTTTTTTAGGGGGGGGTATTAATATCTGAACCTTTGCTTTGTCATTTACAAGGATATTTCCACGTATACAAACAGCTATTATTGCTATTTTTATAGACAAACAGTTAGATAGAAAGCGAGAGATAGATAGATCGAGAAAGAGAGAGAGAATCAGAGGGAGTCAGAGAGAGAGAGAGAGAGAGAGAGAGAGAGAGAGAGAGAGAGAGAGAGAGAGAGAGAGAGAGAGAGAGAGAGAGAGAGAGAGAGCGTTTATTCATGCTATATACAGTGTATACACATGAATAGGCATAGGAACTATGCCTAAATGGTTTGTACAGTTCATGTTAGATTCTAAGACATACATTGTTGGTGAAGCAGATATTACTGTGACCCTGTCAATTGATATGCTAGGGCAAAGCTATACATAGGACATAGTAGTGCATGTATATCACTCTAGAAAGACTTTGCAATTTTATCTATTACATTACTATTGTTTTACGTTCAATCCTTTCACGAAACTCTTCAATTAGAGGACATATCATTACATAGTGGTCGAGGGTGTGTGAATAGGGTTGGCAGCACGACTTGCATTCAGTTCCCTCAGCATTGTTTGAAACACTATACTCCCAGTAATATTTGTAGCCAAGCCGTAACCTTGCAGTCACTACATCAAGCTGCCTCGTAACTCTGTTTGTACTGCCGTAGATATGCTTTGTCTTGGACATTGCGTTATGGTGAATGATTGATCTGCTTGTGTCTTGCTCGACATTTCTCTCGGTTTCAGCCAGAGTGGAGAGCTTTTTCTTTATGATCTTACGTACATGCTCAGTCGTTACACCAATGTCATACTCATGACTGCATGATCTAGCTAGAGCATCAGCCATATCGTGTAACTCTAGATTTATGTGTGATGGTACCCACAGTATTTTAGTGGTTACATCCTTCAGAAAATATCTGTTTAACCTATGCCTTGCTGTTATCATTTCTGTATGAGTTTAGAGCAAGGAGCGAGGAGAGGGAGTCTGTTATGATGAGAGTACTATCCCCCGTGCGATCGGCTATCTTAAGAGCAACAAGTAGAGCAAACAGTTCTGCCTGCAGGATGGACGCCCGGTTGTTGAGTCTGAACCCAACATCGCTAATCCTTCCAGTGGCATCGCGTACGATTGCAGCGCATGCGGCTGAACCTGTGGCTGAAGTTACCGACCCATCAGTGAAAACAAGTTGTTTTATCTCATATTCTTGCTTAATCTCATGAATTTGCTTCAAAATG
>BOPN01005322.1:50000-52500 GCA_017312705.2 Penaeus japonicus
GAAATAAATTAAATAACAATATGAACCAAAAACAGATTGATGATAGACTGATAACAGTGAGGGTGAGGATGATAATGATAATCAAGACTATAATGATAATTATAATGAAAATCTCAATGACGGAAATAATGATAAGGATGATATTGGTAACAATAATGAAAATAATGATAATGATAAAAGTAATAACAATGATATTGATAATGAGGATGATTATAATAATGATAATAATAACTATAATAACTATCTTACTACTAATGAAATAATCATGATGAAAATAATAATAACAATTATCAATTTTATAATCCTTTCATCGTATAATTATAATAATATTAATGATGAAGATAAGGATAATAATGATAGTGATAATACTGCTAATGATAATGATATAAATGACAATGATAATAATGATAACGACAATAATGATATTATGAGTTGAATGAATATATTTATGATATCCTCATAATATTCTTAATAGTAATATGATGGAAATAACGATTATGATTATAGCAAGGATATCAAAGACGATGAAATAGTTGTTATGATTACCAGTGCTGTAATAATGATCTTTATTATCATGATAATAATGATGTAAATTTTGGTTTAAGAAGTGAGGACTTTTGATGTTTCAATCTTATCATTATCATTTTCCATTGCCCTTTTTGTACCACCGGGAAGGTTTTTTAAATGATCAATCATTTATTTATTGCTGGTAATACTCTTGGTGGTAATACGCTAAAAGAAATATTATTAGATCCTTATTTTCTATTCTATATAGTAAGATATAATATCTATTCTTAATCTTATCATTATTTTCATCATTATTCTCCTTACCCTTCTTTTCTTTCTCTTTTCCTTTACTTTATTTTATTTCATTTTATCTTATCTTATTATATTTAATTCGCCCACATTTTATTTTCTAACCTACAAGAAACTCTTAATTCTCGCCAGAACCAAACCCCGAGTGTGAAAGTTTACAATTTGTGAAACTTTTGAGAATTGACCAATTTATCCTGGCGTCGTGAACTCCGGAAGAATTAAGGGAAGTTGACGTGAAAAGGAGGTTAATCTCATACACACCTCGAATCGACTAACTTCTTCGCTTTAAAAAAAGTATATATGATATATATATATATATATATATATATATATATATATATATATATATATATATATATGTATGTGTGTGTGTGTGTGTGTGTGTGTGTGTGTGTGTGTGTGTGTGTGTGTGTGTGTGTGTGTGTGTGTGTGTGTGTGTGTGTGCATGCTTACTATGCATCAATTCTCTCTATATATATTTTCATGCTCACCCTATTTCCATGCAGGCATTATCAACATTTTCATCACCCTTTATTGCAATGAAAATCACTTAGTATACCCCCCCCCACTCCATAACGATCAAGCCACAAAAAGAGAGACAAAAACATATTCCACGAAAAGATATATCTAATATTCATCATCTATTAATATTCACGTTATCCTTTTCTCCCCTTATAAAGCTAACATAGTAATTACCAAAGTTTACGACTCCTGAGTAACCAATAAAAAAGAATCAACAAAAGTGGTCGTCGGAATGAGTTCACAGCTGGTGCAATGTAACGGGCAATCACCGGGCGGCCATATTGCAAGGACTCTTTGATCAGCTGGAGCTTATGGCGTTGCATTTTACAGCAGCTGTGATTGATTTTGACGGCGAGAATATATGCTTATATTTTTTTTTTCCTTTCTTGCATTTAAGAAAAAAAAAAAAAAAAAAATGGGGTTTATAAATTTCATATAATAGTATTAGGCTATGTATTTATGATTGTTGTGTTATCATAATCTTTGTAGTACTTTTTAACGGAGACATTTTTGTTTTTTTTCGTGCGTACCTTTTATATTGTAATTTTGTCTTTTATTGATTTTTCGATTATAGTTTTATAATGTACTTTTTATTCTCATCCTTCATTGTATGTACTTTTAACATTTGATTTCAACTATTTAAGTCATTCCTAAGATCTGCCCCCTAATTGGGTATCGGCCAATTAGGTCAACGATCGTGTTAGTCCAGCCAATCAGGATCGTTCACGGTCTCGCTCCCCTGCAGTGATTTTCAGAGGCGGGAGATTTCACGCCCACGCTCACGACTGGCACGACGCACGCTCCTGTTACCCCTCCCCCCTCTCCCCAGGTCTCTCACTCGTGATTTTAAACTAAGTATTTACTCAGTATTTTGTGATGGTATTGGCCCATGTATTAAAAGGCTGTTATTGATGACTTTTTCTTAGGCACGAGTGATATTTGTAAAATATAAATGTAATAAATTAATGTACTATTTAAGAGTATAAGTGCAAGATACCCCACGAGCGTTCCAGTCAGTCGATTTATTAAATTATAAATGAATAGCCATTAAATATATGAGATTAAGTTAATCATGGTAAATCAATGAATGAGCTGCATGACATGATAAATGAAAATATCTAATGAACTTAGTAGGAAAATAGTGAACGACCACAGCTACCCT
>BOPN01005322.1:60000-70000 GCA_017312705.2 Penaeus japonicus
GTGTATAAGAAGGTGAGTATCAAAAGTTCGTAATAGAAGAATCAGAACAAACATGGGTTTATTACAGGCTAAAACATTCATATAAACCGGTCACCCTACCGAGCCTCCATCCACACACACGGCGTAATTCCCTTACGCAAAATACCACATCACAAGCCTTTATTTCCACTTATAATTACGTATAAATTCATCCTGCTCAAGCTAATCTCGTAGTGGTGACAGTGAGTGAGTATGTGTGTGTGTATGCTTTGTGTTTGTGTGAGTATGTATGTATGCGTGGCCCGTGGATGTGTAAATAAAACCGCATTCACTACACCACAAAGTCTAGCCATAATTCATACATCTACTTCTATTTCTCGACTCAACACAAGAATAATCTAGTCCCCCTACCGTCATTTTTTTACTCTTTCTGATCATAAAAGACAGACCCAACACAGCTATATGAAAAAAAAAAAAAAATCCCCAAGCTTCATTCAGCATTCGTTGTCAATGAAAAAAAACATCAAACACTATCATACTTTAAGGCTGACTGCTTATAAACAACGCAGATAAGAAGTCAAAAAGAACGGATTGCATTCTGGAGTGCTTTGTTCGCATAATCTGGACCGAAAAATTATTAGAGAACTTATAAGCTCGAGCTTTTGATAATGCATCAGAGCAGGAAAGTTTCTTGGCAAGTCTATCGTCTTCTCCAAAACAAAGGCTGTAAAAAAAGAAAGAAGAAAAAAAAAAAAAAAAAAACAGAAAAGAGGCAATATTAAGAAAGAAAGAATTAACGTGAGAAAATAAAAGGATTTTGGTTCTTAAGTATCATTTAGATACAATTTTCAGCTATTTCGTATATCAATTTCCTGATTTTTTTATTACTCATTATTTTCATTGTCATTGTTATCTTTTTAATCATTATCATTATTTTTTAAAATAATCAATATTATCATTCTTATCGTTATCATCATTGTTATCAATGCTGTTATTATTGTGATCATTCTTATTTTTATTATTATCATTATCATCACCTTTAGTATGATTATCATTTTCATTATATAATAATAATTATCATTATCATTATTACTATTTTCATTATTATGATCATTATCTATATCCTTATCATTATTATTACCATAATACTTTTATCATCATTATTACTATCATTATCATTATTACTATTGTCATTATCATTATCATTAGTGTAATTTTCACTATCATTATTATTATTACCATTACCTTTTTGTTATTATAATCATTATTATCACCATTGCTTTTGTTATCATTACTATTGATGTCAATGTTGTCATTATCATCATTATTATTTTCATTATTTGATTTGTTATTACGGTAATTATTTTCAACTATTATCATCATTACTATTATCAACATCAGTATTACTATTATCACTATCACTATCATCGTTCTTATGCTAAATACCACCTCTCTCTCTCTCTCATTCTCTCTCTCTCTTTCGAACATCTATCATAGAAAACAAAAATTATAGTTGAGTATAAATTGAAAAAGAAAAGATAAGAAGAGAGATGCCATGAAAAAGACGAGAGAATAAGGAAAAAGAAAAAGAAAAAAAAAGAAAGAAAGCAAGAAAAACAAATGAAAATCAAATATAACAAAAGAAAGGAAACAAAATAGATAGAAAAAAACAAAACAAAAAAATATCTTGATATGAACAAAGATGAATGATTTGATCCAGTAATAATCTCATGCGAATAAAACCGTTTTTAAAACGTGTGTGACGCTCTGTTGCAATGACTTTTTCAGAATGAATTTCGGATCTCCTTTTTATTTGGACATTTCGCTTGGGATATTTGTCCTGTTGTTATATGAAAATGCGCATGAGAATAGGGGAAAATGGGTAAAGAGAAAAAAGGGAAAAGGGGCGAAGGGAAGCAGGGGAAAATGGGTAAAGGGAAGAAGGGGAAAAGGGGTGTGAGAAGGTGAAAATGGGTAAAGGGAAGAAGGGGAAAAGGGGTGAAGAGAAGAAGGGCAAAATGGGTAAAGGGAAGAAGGGGAAAAGGGGTGAAGAGAAGAAGGGCAAAATGGGTAAAGGGAAGAAGGGGAAAAGGGGTGAAGGGAAGAAGGGCAAAATGGGTAAAGGGAAGAAGGGGAAAAGGGGTGAAGAGAAGGACAAAATGGGTAAAGGGAAGAAGTGGTATGGAGGTTTATCCTGTGGATCTGGAAGAGATAATTGTGGTAGTGGCCCATGATTTCCTTTGGCTGATGCTGGACAAAAACTACTCTAACTGCATCTACATCGAGCAGGCACACCCTGGGGACCTGCAGGTGGCGCTGGCGAGGTCCTTGGAGTTTCTGAGGCCCCTGAAGGCAACCAGCAGCTAAGGGGTGAGTGGCTGCCCAGGATCGCTTGGACCTCTGGGGCCGGGAGGTGAAAATGAAGAAGTCAGTGTCAAGAAGGGTGAGCCTGTACAGTTTCCACAGTCCTTGTTGAGGCTGTGATGAGACAGGGCACAGACCAGTGTCCAAGGAGTGGAGAGTGCATCCTCTCAACTGGCTGGATTCTGATGCCTTCCAGCAGTGCTTCAAGGAATGTTACCACTCAAGTTCCTGACTTGTGTAAGCTGTTATTGAACAACCATCACAATGCAAGTGGAGGGCTCAGTAGATGGGAAACCATGTTGCCTGACAGTGGACGCCCAGGTTGAGAAGATATTAGTGCAACCTGATATGTTGGCCATTACGCAACTTCCAGAAGCACCACAGAGGCTGTGTGGCATCAATGGGCATTGTGTGCAGCTCAAGGAGCCTGTCGAGGCTCATATCAGCGTGGGCAGCGTGGTGCATCGACTCCCAGTTTATGTCGCAGATCAGGATGAGCCATGCTTGCTGGGCCTTGACTACCTGACGCAGAGAAAGGCGTGATCTTGGACAGAAGCTGGTGAAGGTGCATGGTGAAGATGTACCCTTGCTTCCAGAAGTTGGCTGTGTAAAGGTATTTACGGCAGAACGACTGCACCTTGTCCCCAGGATAGAGTCTAGGATCCAGTGTCAACTGTCAAGAGTGATGTATGGAGCGGAAGGCATGGTAGATCCCATTGAAAACCTGCAAATGGCTGATGGTGTAGCAGTCGAACAGAATCTTGTTGAAACAGATGAGTCAGCTATGGTGCTGATGGCTAACTTCTCCAACGAGGCCTGGAGGGAGCCCGCTGGTGCCAATCTAGGCACCTGTGAGGAATTGGAGCACCTAGCCCACTCGCAACAGATGATGTGCTGACACGATTCGTGGTTTTTGCGTCAGACGCCGGTGACGAGATGTCTGGGCAAGGCCGGCGCTCAGGGTGAGCGAGCAGACAGCCCAGGTTCGCGGCTTGTGCGCCCGAGAATCTCGAGGCGTTAGGCTTATGCGTTCTAAAACCCCGGCATTACAACCATGCAAAGCCGGAATCGCCCCGGCGTGAATAGGCTAGATGAGTCGTCGGAGAGACTGGCGGAGTTGCACACTTATGAGCGTGGCGGCAGCTGAGGTGGTCAGTCCAGGCCATGAAGATCTACGGCCGGCGCGTGAGGGAAGTGAGGTACAATGCGGATGACAGAGTGTGGCTGCATAACCCACTCCAGAGGCAAGAGCTCTCACTAAACTACAGAGCCCCTGGGAAGGGCCGTACAAGGTGATAGCGCGGCCTCTGACGTCAATATCTGGATTTGGTGAGGGCGGAAAGTACGCCTGCTGTCCACATGGGCTGGCTGTGGAGCCAGGGCACTACTGGTGCCACGGTGAAAAAGAGGATGATATAAGCCCCAGCAGTGGCGATGAGGATGTGGCAGACACTGACCAAGATGTGGACGAGCAATTAGGTAGTAAGATGGGACAAATGTCAATAGCGACCCTGGAGCCAGGTTTTGGGGCTAGAGATGCCCCTCTGGGTGCCACTGCTTACCTGCCGCTGCCTAATCTCCATTGCAGCGACCCAGCAGGGAGTGAAGAAGGCCAGGATGGATGAAAGATTTTTGTGTTGTTTTTACGTTAATATTTGTTTATTTTGTGATTGTGTATGTTGGAGCAGATGGGTTTTTGTATCTCTGCATCTGTGTCAACATGTTAACATAACGTAGGGGAAGGACGAGAGGGACAAAACTGCAGGACATAAGTTTGGTGCTCCTGTTGAGACTTCATGCGTGCCCCTTGTGACCTGGATTACTCTGAGCTAGCCCATTGTACTGTGATCTACATGTACTGTGTTGTGTAATGTGTTTGTTCCACCTGTATTGTGCCCATGGGATAGTGTAACATATGAAACTAGTGTAAATTAAGGAAAGACCTCTTATGTTTCACGTGGTGTTCTAAGTTGTTGTGGTGTTAGGCGCCTCTTGGAGCTGTTCTGTGTTCACGACCCTGTGCTTAAGCATACCGCCTGCCTAGCCTACCCTGCCGCTAGGATTGATTGATTTTTTTTTTATTTTTTTTTTATTCATACAAATACCTTGTATTAAGAAAGAATGAATATATATATATATATATATATATATATATATATATATATATATATATATATATATATACATATGTTTATCACTGAAAGTTTGGGTGTGTTTCCTAATCATACTTCTAGTTTTATTATAGTCGTTCTTGAATATATTCACCTGAATAAACATATTTATAAATGAGAATTTCATTTGCTTACCTGGAGATGTACTTGTTTCAGGCAATGGTTGTTCAGTTACAGCTGAGGGGGAGAAAGGATAAAAAAGACATACATAATACGTACAATAGTTATCTGTTACTGTAATAAATCGTGTACATTCTTTTTTTTATAAAATCTGTATAACCGTGATAAAACAAAACTCAAATTTCATAGGCATTCTAGGATATAAATGAAAAGAAAAAAAAAAAAGATATCTATTGTGCATATGAACGCACATTTATATGTACACACACTTAAAAGTATGTGTATCCTTAAAACAATAAATTGCACATTTACTAAATTATGTTACACTTACCACTTCTGGTTGGGCAAGGTATGATTCTCGTGATACGCAAATTCCTGTCTACTGCTGTGGCACACCATCTGCCAGTCACTCTCCACTTTGTTACCACTCCTCCTTCTCCCACAGTTTTAACATTCTTCGTCTTCCCTTCTTTGCCTATGCACCCTCTCACTATTCTCTTCTGTATCAAAGGGAACACACTCATTGCCTTCTGAAAGTTGAAAAGGAGATGATAAGAAAAGAAAGAAAAAATACTCATAAAAAAAAGTATTCAAATCAAATGTCTTATTTCATTATACATATATATACATGAGAAAAAAAAAAAAATATATATATATATAGAGAGAGAGAAAGAGAGATATAGATATGTATGTATATATACATATATATGTATATATATATATATATATATATATATATATATATATGTATGTATGTATATATATACATATATATGTACGTATATATTGTGTATATATATATATATATATATATATATATATATATATATATATATATATATATATATATTTATATGTGTGTGTGTATGTATGTATATACATGGTGATGTGGTGGTTGTGTGGTTATTGAATATATGGTTATTGTAAATATAGTATTAAGGAGAATATTGTTTTTTTTCTTCTCCCTTATATAATTCAAAAATTACTAACTGATAGTGAAATGTTAATGAAAATAAGACTATAAGATTTAAAACTTCAACTATTATAGATATATTTAAATAGAAGAATACGTTGTCACCTAAATTCTACATACAATTAATCATACACTCGTTAATTAATGGATATCCGTTACTCCCAAGCCCTTGGGCGGAAGGTGTCATATGTAACAATATATATATATATGTGTGTGTGTGTGTGTGTGTGTGTCTGTGTAGTAATGATGGTAGAATGCAGTACGTATTTAATATAGATATACCTTCCTGACCGGACTGGAACCTGCGCCATAAGATTGACAGGTGGCCGGGTGAATGGACGGGGCTACTCGACCCGTCAGTACCATGTTCAACCAGACGCCCATGAGACGTCATGGAATTTAACTATTTGCTCTTAGCAGAGCACTGATAGCGAAGTTTCACAGACAATTCCCGCAGGCACTTGGGAGGTACCCAGAGACGTATATTAAATGCATTACTGCATTCTACCATCTTTCTCACATATATATAACCTCGGTAACCTGATTTGGGACTTGAATTTGTGATTCCGTTGCTGCAGAGCGCTAGCGGGAATTGTCTGTGAAACTTCGCTATCACTGCTCTGCTAAGAGCTTATAGGTAACTTCCATGACGTCTCATAAGGCGTCTGGTTAGTCAATTTTTTTAGCGGGTCGAGTAGCCGATCGGTTTCACCACCGTACCTGTCAATCTTACAGCGTGGGTTCGAGTCCCGGTCAGGGAGGTAAAATTTGTATATATATATATATATATATATATATATATATATATATATATATATATATATATATATATATATATATATATATATATATATATATATATATATATATATATATATATATATATATATATATACTTATATGTATGCATATATATGTATATATATGTGTGCATATATATGTGTATATATATGTGTGCATATATATATATATATATATATATATATATATATATATGTATATATATATATACCTATATATTTATATATATGTATATACATATATATACACTTTCTTTATAAGGTTAGATTCCTTCAAGTACAAGAAAAAAAAAAAAATCAAGTAAATATCTATCATTCAGATTTCGGGTGTATTTCAACTTATACCCGTGCAGTTTTATTACTATCATTATTATTATTACTATTATTATTATCATATAATCATAATTGTGTATATTCACCTGTATGATCAGCTCTACAAATGGATAATTTCACTGACTTACCTGGAGAAAGATTTGTTTCTGGTGGTGGTTGTTCAGTTACACCTGAGAAGGAGAAACAATATGAACTGCAAACATTACAATTATTAGTTACGGTATTTTTCCCTATAATTATAGATATACTTTTTATGAAAGTTTAGAAAATGGAAAATTACAAATATTTAGAATTTCATATATATTTTGTGAATAAACGCACTTATATACACATATGGCAGAATATCTACCAAACATTAAATTGTATGTTTACTAGTTAATGTCATACCTACCATTTCTGGTTGGGCAAGGTATGATTCTTGTGATTTGCAAATTCCTGTCTACCGCTGCGGCACACCATCTGCCAGTCACTCTCCACTTTGTTACCACTCCTCCTTCTCCCACAGTTTTAACATTCTTCGTCTTCCCTTCTTTGCCTATGCACCCTCTCACTATTCTCTTTCTGTATTGGAAGGGAACACACTCATTGCCTTCTGAAAGTTGAAAAAGTGATGAGAAAAGAAGGAAAAAATACTCATGAAAAAGGGTATTCAGAAACTAGCTAAAAATTCTTAATTCAGGTGTCTTTTTTCATTATATATATACATATATATACACACATACACACAGACACAGACACACACACACACACACACACACACACACACACACACACACACACACACATATATATATATATATATATATATATATATATATATATATATATATATATATATATATATACATATATGTATATATATATATATATATATATATATATATATATATATATATATATATATATATATATATATATATATATGTATGTGTGTGTGTGTGTATAAATATGTATATATGTATATATTATATATATATATATATATATATATATATATATATATATATATATATATATATATATATATATAAATATATATATATATATATATATTTCGTATGGATTAATTTCATTTCTATCTTTTTTTAGATTCATATAAAGACTTTGTTTAGCTTAACCCCTACAGTATAAGAATAAATGTGAATATGTGTATGTATATATATAAATATATACATATATATATATATATATATATATATATATATATATATATATACATATATATACATATACATATATATATATATATATATATATATATATATATATATATATATATATATATATATATATATATATATATATATATATATATATATATATATATATATATATATATATATATATATTTAGTATATATGAATACATATATATATGTCCCGTATATATATATACATATATATATATATATATATATATATATATATATATATATATATATATATATATGTATATATATATATATATATATATATATATATATATATATATATATATATATATGTGTGTGTGTGTGTGTGTGTATGCGTGTGCGTGTGCGTAGTGTGTGCGTGTGCGTGTGCGTGTGCGTAGTGTGTGCGTGTGCGTAGTGTGTGCGTGTGCGTGTGCGTAGTGTGTGCGTGTGCGTGTGCGTGTGCGTAGTGTGTACGTGTGCGTGAGCGTGTGCGTGTGCGTAGTATGTGCGTGTGCGTGAGCGTGTGCGTAGTGTGTGCGTGTGATTGTGCGTAGCGTGTGCGTGAGCGTGTGCGTAGTGTGTGCGTGTGCATGTGCGTAAGCGTGTGCGTGTGCGTGTGCTTGTGCGTAGCGTGTGCGTGTGCGTGTGCCACGCAGTTTCACTAGCGTTCATTCTGTTCCATATCGTACCTGCAGATGTACTGGTTTCTGGTGAAGGCTGTTCAGTTACAGCTGAGGAGGAGAAATTATATATATATTGCAAACATAACCAGGACAATGGCTATTTGTTCCTAGTGTACATCATATACATTCCTCATAAAACCAAGAGAAATGGAAAACGACAAATATTTAGAATTGCATATATATTTTGTGAATAAACGCACTTAAACACACATGGAAGAACTGATTTCATTGTGACACACATGGAAGCATGACATACTAAAATCAATAAATTGTGCATATACTAATTTATGTTTCTCTTAATACATATAGTGCACGCATATTTTGCATGATCTAGATTTTTTTTTATGACAAATTCATTCGCAATGTTTAACCCAATTCCTTAAAGTACAAGAAAAGACATTCACGTAAATATCTAACATTAAGTGCTTGTGTGTGGGATTTCAACTCATACTGTGTGTTTTTATCATTGTGTTCTTGTATATTCATCTGTATGAACATATTCAGCTATTAAGTGAATTCCTTTGGCTTACCTAGCGATGTACTGATTTCTGGCGATGAACGTCGAAGCTGCTGTTTATATGAGAAATGATATAAATTGCACACATAAAAAGACATTCCTTATCTGTTACTCGTACTAATCAAGTACATTCCTCATCATAAAACCAAAAGATAATGCAAAACGACAAACCATTTATAATTACAGATATATATTTTGCAAATAACGCACTTACACATCTAAACATATGCATCCTAAACCGTCTTTTCTTTGTTGAAATAGAAGGGAAACATTGCAGATGGAGATAACATACAAATGGATTAACCCACGGGCCAGTTTTCGCCCCAATTCTTTTCCACATATAGACAAATGACCAAAGACACAAAACATACGCAGGATCATCTATGTCGATGACCTGTGCCTATCAATCCAGTCAAAAAAAAATATATATATAGTAGAAGGCGGACTTTCTGATGTCTTATCACACTACTCGGAATGTTGCAGCAATTGGTCCCTCAATGCCAACCCTAGCAAGACCTGGGTATGTGCATTTCACTTAGACAACCGCAGAGCAAAACAAAAAAATAAAAAAATGAAAAAAATGAAAAAGATAACATGGAACAACACCAAACTGGAACATGTCACCACACCTATTTATCTTGGTATACCTTTAGATCGAACTTTAACCTTCCGGCAACAAGACAGAAAACATAAAAAAGAAAGTAGCAGCACGGAATAACATCAGCTGGTGCAATGTAACGGGCAATCACCGGGCGGCCATATTGCAAGGACTCTTTGATCAGCTGGAGCTTATGGCGTTGCATTTTACAGCAGCTGTGATTGATTTTGACGGCGAGAATATATGCTATTTTTTTTTCCTTTCTTGCATTTAAGAAAAAAAAAATTG
>BOPN01005322.1:75000-80000 GCA_017312705.2 Penaeus japonicus
CCAATCAGCGACCGCCTTACATGATTCTTTAGGCTCCTTTGACCAATCCCGTGACATGTAAACAAAGCCTGATCCAGCTGCGAGATATTCTTGTTTCAAGAAAGAAATGATAAAGATTTCTATAGAAATTAATTTCCTTGAAGCATATTCTATTGCATGATCTTATGGGTCATATATAATGTAATGGTTTTCAAAAACATACTATTTTTCTTTTTTATAAATTGCAGTCAAAAGAAAAGAAGCAATGGCTCCACACAATGGTGTTATTTGTATCAACGTTTTCCAAAAAGAAATGCCAATTGAACCCTTCAAATGAGTAAGATAATGAATAATTGTATGTAAATTAACGCAAACACAAAAATTATTTATATATTTATATGTTTACTGTTTTTCAACTGTCATTAAAACAAAATGTTTGAATTTGTCAAATTATTAATTCCATGTATTATTTTCAGTTATTGTAGGCCTATGACGAGGCTGCATGAACATTATTCTCGCTTATTTCCTGTGAATTTTATTTATTTTTGTCATGTTTATATGAAAATGAGCAGTTGCCATCACTCTGATAAGTGTACATGCAAACTAAAGTGTCGCCTTAAATGTTGATTTTTTGCTGAGATAAAGCGAGATGAGAGAGTCGTCGCTGTAGTTGCCAGTGGACATACCAGAGCTCCAACCACTAGTAAATTTAGCATTGTATTCTATCATGGTAAGTAATTGTAGTTACCAGCGTATTTAGCATGGTAAGTGCATTAGTGAGTCAGGCCCCGGGATTCGAACACTCGAACTCAGATCTTCGTCAATTCTAAGTCCGATACTCTAACCACTCGGCTACCGAGCCCCCCATGTATGTATGTATGTATGTATGTATGTATGTATGTATGTATGTATGTATGTATGTATGTATGTATGTATGTATGTATATGTATGTAAATCTCTCTCTCTCTCTCTCTATATATATATATATATATATATATATATATATATATATATGTTTTATATATATATATATATATATATATATATATATATATATATATATGTGTGTGTGTGTGTGTGTGTGTGTGTGTGTGTGTGTGTGTGTGTGTGTGTACATATATATATATATATATTTACATATTACAATTAAGTAATTAAGTAATCATTGCAATAGTGAGAGAAGTAGACATGACTAAATGGTTGAAAGTTGAATAGTATTATGGCTAAAGAGAATAAAGGATTTTATAGCGGTCATCTTTTATTATTATCATACGATTCATGTTATGATTTATAACCATACTATAGATACACATACAAGTAGAAACTGCGACACACACACTAACAGACACACACACGTTTCCATACAAAGGAGTTGAATTGTTTGTTCATGTGTGTCTGTGCGTGCGTGTTTGTTGGTGTGTGGGGGGGGAGGGGGTGTCTATGTATGTGTGTCTGCGTGGGTGTTTTATATCGCCTACGGATAGGCCTATCTGAGGCTTTTATATCCCTATGATGATAAGAACGCTATGACGCAATTGAAACACTCGATAACAGTAGTCAAGGCACATATATATTTGTGCATGTGTGAGAAAGAGGGAGATAGATAGTGTCACAACTGCGAGATTAGCTAGCAGGATTAATCTGATTAATTATAGGTATAATAATTATAGGTGTGAATGTTGTTTTATGATGTTGCACGGTGTGTAAGGAAATTAGGCCGTGCGTACGTTTGGAAGCGCGAAAGTGTACACGTGGACTCGACCCGCGAGGAGGGTGCGCCGCACGTCAGAGGCACCATGCGACCTGATTGGTGGATGCAACGGGTAAGCGCCGCCCCTTTCCTCTTTGCTGACACCGTCGGAGCTCGCCCTGACCTCGGTGCGCGGAAGTTACCCCCCGCAGCTCGGGTCACCCTTGGCTGGTCGAGATACAGTGTTGAGGGACGAGGATGAATGGAGCTGGTATGATGACCGTGCATAAAAAAAACGTTTTTTGCAAATTTGCTAGGTGACTCGGCAACCCTCCATCACGTGACCTCTTCCACATCAAGTCCTTCCCTGCTGATGTGTCCTGCGCTTGTTGAATGTGTTTTAGCCAGTAAGAAACGCATGTATTGTCCTCGTGTCTCTGATCGACCTGGCTGTTCTGATCCTTGCATAACGAATATTGACATATAGGTAGATAAATAGAGAGATAGGTATATAGATAGATAGATAGAAAGAGAGAAAGAGAGAGAGAGAGAGAGAGAGAGAGAGAGAGAGAGAGAGAGAGAGAGAGAGAGAGAGAGAGAGAGAGAGAGAGAGAGAGAGAGAGAAGATTGGTAGATTTGCAAGTTTGAAACTCTAATATATCGATTTAGAATAAACGAAAAATAAATATTGATTTCAAGAATGTTCGGTGATGAAGCAAAAATGTAAAATATATCTTATATAATTTATTTCAAAAAGGTTCCATTACTATATATCTATCTGTATATCTATATATCTACATCTATTACTAAAACGATACTTTTTCGCTGAGACTACGTTTCTAGGAAATACAGGAATACATGTTTTATATATTTCATTATTTCTAAACCTTATCAGTGGTTCAATAAGAGTCTCAGAGGCTCTGAAGGGGAATCTAGCGAGTGTAAGAATATCATTACATGAGAGGGAAAAAGAATATCTTATGAAACCGTATCCATACATACCACAAATTTCTCGTTTCATTATCCTCCACAACACAAAGACATGCCATTGAATCCGATATATTTTCCCCTCGTCTTTACGGAAAAGGTTGGGATAACGACACGCCTACTGTTCTATCTCTCTAACTCCCCTCGAACACCTACCTACCACTATGTAAATCGCTACAACCAAGAAATATCCCAAACGTGTTTTGGTTGAGAGTAGAAAAAAGTTGTTGAAAGACCACCTCTAAGTGTATTGTGTGTGAGGAGGGGTGAGGGGTGGGGGGTGGGGGTGAGGAAGAAGGGGAAGGAGCGTATAACAATTTTATCTGTAACAAGGTTCTACGTAACGTGGTCGATAGGTGGTGGAGCATATTGACATTGGAGGGATAACAAGATGCAGATATATTGTTGGCTGGAAACTTATGGAATTTATGAGAATTACATATACATGTATATATATATATATATATATATATATATATATATATATATATATATATATATATATATATATATATATATATATATATATATATATATATATATACATATATAGATGCATTACATTATTATTACATACATATATATATATATATATATATATATATATATATATATATATATATATGTATATATGTATACATATACATATATATATATATATATATATATATATATATATATATATATATATATATATATATATATATACATTTACATATATATATATGTATATATATACATATATATATTTATATATATATGTATATATATATATATATATATATATATATATATATATATATATATATATATACTTATATATATGTATATATATATATATATATATATATATATATATATATATATATATATATAAAAGTATGTATATATGTTTTATTTTGTTTATATCCCACATCAACTCTCTGTGGTTCAAGTATCGGTAGGTATGCTTTATTATATTTTGTTTTACATTTCTAGTAATGTATTCATTATGCATATAGATGTTTATCCATATCTGTGTTTGTGTATAAGAAGGTGAGTGTCAAAAGTTCGTAATAGAAGAATCAGAACAAACATGGGTTTATTACAGGCTAAAACGTTCATAGAAAACCGGTCACCTTACCGAGCCTGCATCCACACTCACGGCGTAATTCCCTTACGCAAAATACCACATCACAAGCCTTTATTTCCACTTATAATTACGTATAAATTCATCCTGCTCAAGCTAATCTCGTAGTGGTGACAGTGAGTGAGTGTGTGTATGCATTATGCTAGTGTGTGTATGTATGTGTGCCCGTGAGTGTGTAAATAAAACCGCATTCACTACACCACAAAGTCTAGCCATAATTCATACATCTACTTCTATTTCTCGACTCAACACTAGAATGATCTAGTCCACCTACCGTCATTTTTTTTCTCTTTCTGATCATAAAAGACAGACCTAACACACACACACACACACACACACACACACACACACACACACACACACATATATATATATATATATATATATATATATATATATATATATATATATATATATAATTCCCAAGCTTCATTCAGCATTCGTTGTCAATGAAAAAAACAACATCAAACACTTTCATGCTTTAAGGCTGACTGCTTATAAACAACGCAGATAAGAAGTCAAAAAGAACGGATTGCATTCTGGAGTGCTTTGTTCGCATAATCTGGACCGAAAAATTATTAGAGAACTTATAAGCTCGAGCTTTTGATAATGCATCAGAGCAAGAAAGTTTCTTGGCAAGTCCATCATTTTCTCCAAAACAAAGGCTGTAAAAAAAAAAAAAAAAAAAAAAAAAAAAAAAAAAAAAAAAAAAAAAAAAAAAAAAAGAGAGAGAGAGAAAAAAAAGAGGGAATATTAAAAAAGAAAGAAATAACGTGAGAAAATAAAAGGAACTTGGTTTTTAAGTATCATTTAGATACAATTTTCACTTATTTCGTATGTTAATTTCCTGATTTTTTAAGTACTCATTATTTTCATTGTCATTGTTATCTTTTTAATCATTATCATTATTTTTTTGAATAATCAATATTATAATCCGTATCGTTATCGTCATTATTATCAAAGCTGTCGTTATTGTTATAATTCTTATCGTTATTGTTATCATTATCATCATTATTATCATTATCATTATTACTATTGTCATTATCATTATCATTATTGTCATTTTCACGATCATTATCATTATTACCATTATCTTATTGTTATTATAATCATTATTATCACCATTGCTTTTATTATCATTACTACTGATATCAATGTTATCATTATCATCATTATAATGGTCATTATCTGATTTGTTGTTTCTGTAATTATTTT
>BOPN01005322.1:92500-95000 GCA_017312705.2 Penaeus japonicus
GTGTGTGTGTGTGTGTGTGTGTGTGTGTGTGTGTGTGTGCGTGCGTGTGTGCATGTGTATAATAAAATGCGATCAATTAAAAAAGATAAGACGGTTAGAAAAGAAAAAAAAAATCTCCGGAAAGACCAACTCTCTCGGAAGGCCCAACACCATCCTAAACAAAATCCCCAACAATATACGACCCATCTCGTGCAGATTTATAACCGATCTCTCCACGGCAAGGTTCCTGTGCCCCTGAAACTCCCCCTGAAACTATGACAAGCTCTTTGCGCACTTAAAAGCCCTTCAGTAACATCTTCGTCTATGGCTACGGCTTTCCGGTAATAGGAACTATAGGGTTATCGCATAATCCTATAATCATCAGTCTTCTGTCTGGGCTGAGTTTATGTCGGATTCATGGTGCTTCTCTGAGTTGCGATGTCGGGTAGTGTCTATGTTATCTATGTATTGAGGTCGTAGATGAAGAGAATAGACAGATAGAATGGTCGATTAGGCAACTATTTCCTGTTGTGTTAGTCTAAGAATAGTAGTATTTTTCCTCTCTTTTTTAGCGTCCGGATTGAGTTTTTTTTTATGAAGGATTAACCGTGTAAAGAATAGAATGGAGGGTATATTTATATTTTTTCTCCTCATCCTTCTTCTAGAAGATCTAGGAGATCTGGTTACACAATCATTATTACACGATCGTGATTACATATCTGTTACCAGTGTCATTTTCATAATCAGCGTGATCGCTATCATAACCACATTCTTCATCTTTATCATCAATATCAACATAATCCTGCTCTTCGTCTTCCTCTTCTTCTTCATTCTCCTCTTCTTCATTCTCCTCCTCTTCATCAACATCCTCCTCTCCATCACCATCATCCTCTTCATCACCATCCTCCTTTCCATCACCATCATCCTCACCATCACCATCACCCTCTCCATCACCATCCTCCTCTTCATCACCATCCTCCTCTTCATCACCATCCTCCTCTCCATCACCATCCTCCTCTCCATCACCATCCCCCTCTCCATCACCATCACCCTCTTCATCACCATCCTCCTCACCACCACCATCATCCTCACCACCACTACCTCCAGCCCAGCCACCGCCCACCGTCCTTCGCCGCCTAACAGTCTCATTCCCGAAAGGACATCTTATCACTCCCTCTCCTTCCATCAGCGTGTATTTCAACATGCGCTGCTATAATGCCCTTCGCATGCTTTCAAAGATACAGCCATCGCCAAGCCATCCATCTCTGTTTACGTCGCCGCGGCCAGTAAAGTGCAAGAGGCAGGAAAAAGGAAGGAAAATGCATACGTGTGGGTGTGATTGACGAGTCACTCTGGATGTTGGCAAACGTAGGGTTCAGATTAATAAGTAAAAGGAGGAGGAATAGCCCCTTTTGTCGTGTTTTTTTTTTTTTTTTTTTTTTTTTTTTTTTTTTTTTTTTTTTTTTTTTTTTTTTTTTTTTTTTTTTTTTTTTTTTTTTTGTGTGTGTAGGTAGTTTGTATCTCTATTTTAATCTTTATCTTTTTTTTTTCTTACTTTCTCTTTTTTTTCTCTCTCTATAGGAGTAATAAATAAAAGAAGGAGGAATAGCCCCTTTGTCGATTTTTGTTTTGTTTTTTGTTTGTGTAGGTAGTTTGTATCTCTCTTTTTATTTTTTTTATTTTTTTCTTACTTTCTCTTTCCCTCTCTCTCTCTCTCTCGGACTAATAGATAAAAGGAGGAGGAAAAGCCCTTTTGTCGTTGCTTCTTTGTGTGTGTGTGTAGGTAGTGTGCATCTCTCTATTTTTCTTTCTTTCTCTTTTTCTCCCTCTCTTTCTTTCTATTCCTTTCTCTCTCTCTCTCTCTCACACACTCTCTCTCTCACACTCTCACTCTCAGCATATATATGCATTGCGACGTGTGTATCTGCATGTAAATGTGTGTATGCAAATACATATGGATCTATGTGCTAACCAGAGAAGGGGAGTTACATCACTCAAGAAAAAAAAAAAAAATGAAGCAAAAAGCAGAAGCAATTCGTAAACGACCCTGAGCTTCTCTTTTATTATTGTCTATTGACCCGAATGCGACTAAGAGTGACGTGATTCATGTGGGGTTAAACAAAAGTTGAGGAACAAAGAGCTTTAGGAGCAAGAGAGAGGATATGTGTTTCCCTTTCAAAAAGACGCTGGCTGTTTTCCTCGGATATGGCAGAGAAGCGGGGATCCCTGATTGATCATTCATACATAGACATATGCATATCTCTCTCTCTCTTTATATATATGTACACACACACACACACATATATATATATATATATATATATATATATATATATATATATATATATATATATATATATATATATATATATATATATATATATATATATATATATATATATATGCATATCTATACATATATATACATATATATACATATATATTCAAATGTATCCGTAGCCAACGACTAGATGGTAATAACGGCCGAACACATTTCGTTTCGGTTTTCACCCTGCCCTTC
>BOPN01005323.1:12500-15000 GCA_017312705.2 Penaeus japonicus
TTATTTTTACTCTAAAAGTTGGCGCAAGTTATTTTTTGTACGAATGTTTGGTTATGAAGTAATTATTTTTTTTAAGGGGCATATTTACTCTCCTTGTTCCTGGACGCACGTTATCGTTCGGGTGTTTGGTTGATTGGTGGGGGAGGAGTCAGGAGGGAGAGAGCGACGGTAACCGTTTCAACAGAGAGAGAGAGAGAGAGAGAAAGAGAGAGAGAGAGAGAGAGAGAGAGAGAGAGAGAGAGAGAGAGAGAGAGAGAGAGAGAGAGAAAGAGAAAGAGTCAGAGAGAAAGAGAGAAAGTACTCTAAAACTATGAATGTATACCTAATACTCTACCTCTGTTTAATCTATATCCAGGTGAAAATAATCGAAGAGTAATTACTAATCGCTTAGGTAAGATTGTAAAGTTATATTATTTATCATTATCTTGCATACACAGCGTTATCTATCTGAAGGTGTGGGTCCAAGCAAATATTTGTCCGGTCGAGATAGGTAGGAACCCCGTTGCTGGCTTGGGCTCTCCACCAATTTACCTTCTGTGGATCACATTTTTGATTCGAGTTTAAGGTCATGTAAGAATACGCAAAGCACATTTCTGAGACTACCTCCTACTTAACTTTATGCAGTCGAATCATTAATAAAGATATTACATCAAATACAAGCCCATAGACAACTTTATCAGTTTTGCTTCTACGAGAACACTTTACTACGGATCACAACTGGTCGTTCAAGCAGTTACAATTATGACTTTGCGTAGCCGTAGTTCCAGTATAGGTCCGTCGTCGCTTACTTCCGCTCCGAGATTCGCCTCCCGGTTCGCACTTCGGTCCCTGGTAACTCGTTGCAGATGGGGAGAGATTTTCTTGAATGGTTCCTAGGATAGGGACTTGTGCCACCTACAAGGCAAGTCAAATGGCATCAGTGCCAAAAACGTTACACTCGCTTGGCCCTGTTAAGCTTATGTCGGTTATCATAATGTCTGTTGTCTTCATGTCATAATTTCTTTTCACTTTCTCGTGTATTATTAGTTACCCGTTTCAGGTTTTAGTGGCTTAGCGATAATTCCGATCAATAGTATGTGTTCGAAGATTCTTTCCGGTAAGTGGAAAGCTTCACTAGCGCCACCTGTGAACCTTATCTGCGATCGTCATTGACACCCGAATGCAGACAGACATAAAGCTACCACGATTGAAAATAAATAAAATGTCAAATTTGCGATATTATGTTTATTTTGTCATAATTACTGGATTATCAATTGCATGAAAGGGCCTATTACAATAGGCTAACCTTAAAACTACACAACGTTATTTTGGTTTTTGGATCAAGATTTTGTAAATGAAAAATGCATACAAAATTCCCACCAAAAATCGCTTCGTGGCAGAGCGTGGGCGCGGAGATAACTGCGATTGCTGTGTACACGGTACGCCATGCAGGCGAGTTAATCTTAAAAAACTATGTGTTCTACATTATTATATTACAATGAAAATATATGGTGGAGCTATGGTACATATGTGATATGTATCAATGTAATTCGTTCATATACTACTCAGCAATTTCCCTTATCTACTCCATGCACTCCCCTACCATCGCGGCCCAGATTGTGAGGTATATAGGGGAGACTCGTGGTATATTCAATATATATTTAAGTAGTAGAGGGTGATAGCAATCCATAAATACCATCGTGGTACTTAGTAATGCCGTGGTATTCTGAATATGTACCAATGTCTTTGACTGCAAATTTTGTTTTACTCCTCACCAAAATGTCTTTAAAAAATTCTTTAAAAGCCAGGTTTTGTCTATGACTCACCTAAAGTGTAAAACAAGTCTGCATGTGTTCCATGCATGCAAGAATTGTCTTAAAACTGCCTTTATTGTTAAACACTTAATGAGCCGTTACCCCCATTTTTGCCACAACATTCAATTCGAGAAGTAGAAATGGCACCTCCCCGATACTCAGCGTCGATGATAATGCCCCCACCTATCGGTAGGTTTCTTTCCACAGAGAGTTAGTCTCTTTGGAAAGAAACCGGGAAGTGGCTATATTACCGGTGGAATATCTGTGAACCTCAACAAAGGGTGCAATCGAAATCTGCACATCGAGATGGTAGGCTTTCTTATCTTCTTCTTTATAATATTTGACTCAGTGGTCGCAATGTCGAAAGTAGATGCCAAAGAAAAAGAAAATATACTGTATATACTGGCCCAGAACTCATTGGCATATTATACAATGCATGAAAAATGAGAAGGGTTTCAATGGATTTCAACATGCCATATCATGACACTGAAACATTATCGGTGCTCATTTGACGGAGGATGTTCAGGTTGTAGGGTTAATTAAGGACAGGTAATAAAGTAATTTTTTAACGGGAGAGTTTTTCTCTCGCGTTAGCTTTACTCTACTCCCTACTTTCCAGGATATTGGAGGTTGCCAGGTGATTCGCTTGACATCACAGCTCTTATGTCCCTAGTTTAAACCTCGTTGCTTCTCGTTATTTCTACCAT
>BOPN01005323.1:27500-30000 GCA_017312705.2 Penaeus japonicus
AATATGTAAATATGATGTTAGGTATCAGAATACGATGTCACTATATGATATGAAATGATGTGTGTGTGTGTGTGTCTGTGAGTTCTCGTGTGTGTGTGTGTGTGAGTGAGTGTGTGTGTGTGTTCGTGTGTGTGTGTGAGTTCGCGTGTGTGTATGTGTGTGTGTGTGTGTGTGTGTGTGTGTGTGTGAGTGAGTGTGAGTGTGAATGTGAGTGTGAGTGTGAGTGTGAGTGTGAGTGTGTAAGTATACAGTGTATGTGTGTGTGTGTGTGTGTGTGAGTGTGAGTGTGTATGTATATGTGTACATGTGTGTGTGGGAGTGTGAGTATGAGTGTGAGTGTGAGTGTGAGTGTGAGTATGAGTGTGAGCGTGAGTGTGAGTGTGTGTGTCTGTGTTGGTGTGTGTGTGAATGTAACTGTATGTGTTCTTGTGAAATATTAAGTGCTTAGATACTCTCCGACAGAGTAATGTTGTATAATGGTCCATTCTCACATGGGGTCAGATGAGGTCATTTAACGTCTTCTGCGTCCGATAGCGCGCTACTTCTGGCCGAGAGGCTGAACGGCGTTGACGGCAGCCATCAAGGCAGAAGCAGCCTGGTGGGGAATGTCGTAGCCCTCCTCACTTTCGCCCACGTCAACGCTGCGTTCCTCTGCAAGAGGTTCAGGCTCAGGCTCAGGTTCAGGCTGGGGTTCAGGCTGCGAATCGGGCTCTGACTCGACCTGGAAGTGAGAGGCCGACCTAAGAGGTTCAGCTCTGAACTCGATCGGCGATTCGGGTTCCACAGCCTCTAGCGGGATACCCTCTACGGATTCGCGAGGCTGCAGTTGCTCCTCGACCACCTCTTCCTCGAAATCGGGTTCGAACTCCTCGTACGCCGTCGTCGGGGCGAAATGGGCGTCGTCCTCCACCGTCTGGCCGACGAACGGAACCTCCTCGTTGGCGTTGCGATAGTCTTCGGGAATGTACACGGGGACATCATTAATCTGAATGAATTCCTGCTCTTGTGGCTGGACGGAGGGCAGAGCCACGGAGACCTGCTCGGGCAAGTGTTCCTGCTCGTTAGGAATCACCGGGTAATATAAGGTTTCCTGTGGTCCCTGGTCGTCGGTCTGAGGGTCGTACTGCACGGGGAAGTTCTCCGAAGCCTCACCGGCGTACTGATGCTCGTTGTTCTTAGAGGGAGAAGCACGTGTCTTAATAACATTTTTTTTATAGAAAAAGGAGAAAAAAATAAATAATGCATTTGATTTGATGTTTACGAAGACGTATTACAATTTAGACTTTCGCTATAACAGCAAAGGATATGTTGATAAAAAGGAGAAAGAACGGAAAGGACAAGAGACTCACCTCATCGTACGCGAATTCATCCTGGATTTCGAAGTCCTGCGGCGGTCCCTGCACCTCATACTGCTCTTCGAAGTGGCCCTCTTGTGGCTCGGCATATTGCTCGTACTCCGTTTCCCGCGCCTCGTATTGTTCCTCGGCCTCCCTCAGCCTGAGCTCGTCCTCGATCCGTGCCTTCTCGATCTGAGCGAGGGCGTGGGGAGGGATGGGGTGAGGGTTCTCGGGGGCGACGGGGAGCAGGTCCGAGGAGGGGCGGAAGCCGTTCTCGTCAGCCACGTACGTTACCTTGTGCACCGTGCCGTCGGGGTGGGTGAAGCTGGAGGCAAAGAGGAGATTTGTAAAAATTACCTCGAGCATTAATTTGATTATTGCAAGACAGAGAACAGGAGAAGGAAAGCACATGTTGCTAGAACTTGACCCGTTCAAATAATAAATGAAAATATAAATGTCCCGTAGCTGGGCAAACACACATATCTATCTGTCTATCTATCTATCTATCTATCTATCTATCTATCTATATATATATATATATATATATATATATATATATATATATATATATATATATACATATATATATATATATATATATATATATATATATATATATATATATATATATATATATATATATATAACTGTGCACTAAGGTATGAATGAGACTAGAGAACCACACAGCGCGAGATGTAATTAACGCGTTTCGATGATCTCTTCATCAGAATAATGTAATTCGGATGAGAAGGTATTTGAAACGTGTTAATTACATCTCTTACGTTTTGAAGGTATTCATTTTATACTTTTATCTACATTTATATTTTCTGTCTCTATTTCCTATTTTCCATCCGAATATATATATATATATATATATATATATATATATATATATATATATATATACATATATATATATATATATATATATATATATATATATATATATATATGTGTGTGTGTGTGTGTGTGTGTGTGTGTGTGTATGTGTGTGTGTGTGTGTGTGTGTGTGTGTGTGTGTATGTGTGTGTGTGTGCATATATATATATAAATATATATATATATATATATATATATATATATATATATATATATATATATATATATATATATATATATACACATATATATGTATAGATATATTCATGCATACATATGTATAT
>BOPN01005323.1:35000-37500 GCA_017312705.2 Penaeus japonicus
TATTGAAGAAGGAAAAAAATTGCATATCAAAACAGAAATGTAAATGCATTTCGTAAGTAGGAATCTTTTCCATGTTGTATACAAGTGAAAGGGAATATTATAGTAAATATGCATGAAAATAATGACTTCCTTTTTAAACTAATTCATACTACTTTTCCCCAGCTTTCCAGTATTTTTTTTTTTTTTTTCATCTTTTACCAGTTAGTTTTCGTTATTCTGCAAGTAAATAACAAAATTACCACGAAATTGTATTTTTTATGAAGATATAATTTCTTAATGATACCCGGTTTCGAAATTGTTATTTTTTTCTTCTTCTTCTTCATGATGAAATTCATTCACCTAAAAGCATTCCGTCTTCTTTTGCTTATCACATTTATATTTTTTTTCTTTCTTCCCTTTTTAAACCCACTCCTAAGCAGTACCTTAAAATGATAAGAGATAACGTATATATGTGTATGTCTGTGTGTGTGTGTGTGTGTGTGTGTCTGTGTGTGTGTGTGTGTGTATGTGTCTGTGTGTGTGTGTGTGTGTGTGTGTGTGTGTGTGTGTGTGTGAAACGGGAGCGATTAATATCTAAGTATCAGAATTTCCACAGCCATCATATGAAACATTTTCTGGAAATCAGTTACTTAAATCCCAGGCAGGAAACTGATTGCATAAAGCTTCGTGATCAACGTGGACTGCTCTCTATATATATATCAATCTTGCACGGATTTCTCAAGAGGTGGCCCTGTTCAATAACTCTCCATGGAGTTTGCATTGCTAAATAGGGCTTATAATTATCCATTTCGGGTAGTGCGCTTATCAGAAAATGTGTAAAAAGATAATTCCCTGTTTATAGCTATTACTTGAATTCAAGAGAGAGCGACTTGAAATACATCGATGAAAATAAACAACCAGTAATGTTGAGTATTCTACTAAGTATTTTGAGCTACGGATTTTAAAAAAATGTAGAATCAAAAAAAGAGAATCATTATAAATGTTTGGGATTGATTTCTCCATGCTGGCCTAAATACGTGAAAATAGATACATGGAACTTGCATGATTGCACACAATCATGCAAGTTTACTGTCAATATTACAAAAATATATCCATACTGATATGCTGAAACATTATCATAAGATTTATGAATGATATATAAATCTGATATGAAAAAATGAAATCGTCTTGGTAGGTTTTTGGATAAGAAAAAATAACATTATGTTTAGAAATATATAAATACAGTAAATAAGTGCAGACAAGTATCTTATCATTCATGTTAACAGGAAAATGAAAATAATATCAAGTAAAATGCAAACAAACAGATGAATTAAGATTTAGTCACATGACCTATAAAGGTACAAGTACACACACGCACACGCACATATCCAAATGGGTCAGATCACACACACAAATAAACACAAACACACACACACACACACACACACACCACACACACACACACACACACACACAAACACACACACAGACACACACACGAGATCCCAGCATACATGAAAATCATTTGTGCGTTTTCCCACTCAGCCGTGCGACCCGAACTGAGTGTCCTATTTTTAATGATGTTTTGCGCTCTCTTCGGAATATCAGATGAAGAGCACTCGGTCCATGATTCCCTCTCGTTGGGGGAATTTTTTTTGTTTTGTGTCTGACTTTTATATGCTCATAATTTTGTATAAAACTGCATATTCATGTCTGTCTGTCTGTCTGTCTGGTTGATGTTTGTGTGTAGTTGTTCGTCTGTCGTGTTTGTCTGTCGTTTGTATTCTTTTGTTTTTCTTGTTTTCTTTTTTCGTGTTGCTTGTGGCTTTTGTATCGGTCTGTTGTTTGAGGGTTTTTTTCTTGTCTGCTTATTGTTTCTTGTCTTTTTGTCTATCTATCTTTCGTATTTGTCTGCAGTTCGTGTCTTTTGCACCAGTTTGTCGTTCGTGTCTTTCGTGTTTGTTTTTTCGTGTCCGTTAAGTCACGTTTTTCACACCTGGTTTTCGTCCTTTCGTTGTTGTTGTTTTTTTGTTTATGTTTGCATTGTATCCTTTTTATTCTTCATTCGTCTTCTGCTGTTGTTTTTTCTTTCTTTCTTTCTTTCTCTCTTTTTTCTAATCATGTCTTGCTGTATACGCATATAGTTTGTTTATAGTGTTATTTACGATTTATTTCTTGTCCTGTCACTTATCTCCTCGACAAACACAAGTCAATTGCCATAACTAGCAGCGCGAATTGATGTATGGTAAATTCACAATACATTAAATTACCGAAAAAAAAATTAATTGTGTACGAATAAGTCCTCCATGTGTAAGAACGCGCATGAGTGCAGAGCTTGCAAGCTTAAGCTGATCCATCTCAGAATTCTCGAGAAGAGTTTGATTGATGGGAATGTCAGTAATTCCACCAAAATGCGTGAACTAATCTCTGCACAGATCGGCAAAATTCCAGAATTCCCATTTATTTTATCTGTCCTAATAAGTTATCGCTAGCTCGTACACAAATGGTCAATGTTTGAATT
>BOPN01005323.1:82352-100027 GCA_017312705.2 Penaeus japonicus
TAGTTGAAAAACAGTAAACATATTAACATACAAATGTTATTTGATTCAGAAATTGGCGATTCATAAGTTAGAGTTCAATGAACGATTGAAGTAGCAACTCTGGCAAAATACAAGCTCCACAAATAATGAGCTGGACGATTTTGACTGACAAATAGCTAGGGAGGTCTTTAAAAAACACAGATAATTATAATAATCAAACCAATATATATTTGTTATATGAATTGCTTTTCTTTATCTTTATCATACTATAATTAAATTGAAAAAAGTAAAAACTGCACCTCACTGTTTATTGATGTGTTTGATTTAATTTACATAATTATTCATAATCTTATTCATTTGAAGGGTTTGATTGGCATTTCTTTTTGGAAAACGTTGATACAAATAACACCACCATTGCGTGGAGCCATTGTTTCTTTTCTTTTGACTGCAATCTATAAAAAAAAAAAGTTTTTGAAAACCATTACATTTTATATGATCCATAAGATCATGCAATAGAATATGATTTCTAGGAAATTCATTTATATAGAAATAATTTAACAAAGAAGAAATCTTTATCATTTCTTTCTTGAAACAAAAAGAATCATGTAAGGCGCTCGCAGATTGGCGGAATTGATTTGTCATCAAATTACGGTGATACAGTCGATTTACCCTTACCAGGCGACTTATCATCGCTTGATAAATCCCAGTTTCCCATGACTGGTAAACGCACTGGTAGTTGACCGCTGGTAAATGCCTTACAATCGTATGTTAATGAACCCAGCCCCGGGTTAACAACGACCGCCTACGGCTCTGTGTCTCAGCAGGGGGGGGCCGATGGACAGTGCTTGACTGTTGGGTGGAGGAGGAGAGGAGGTGGCGAACGTGTGCGGAGGAAGTATGAAAGGAAGGAAGGAGAGAAAGGCAGAGATAAGAGTTGGGTCCTTAAATGTTGGCACCTTTAAGGGGAGAGAACTGGCCGACCTGATGGGGAGAAGGAAGATAGATATTCTCTGAGTACAGGAAACTAAATGGCGGGGCAGTAAAGCGCGAGCCTGTTGGCGGAGGTTTTAAGTTGTTCTATCATGGGATAGATGGAAGGAAAACGGTATTGGGGTAATAGTTAAGGAAAAGTATTTCAACAGCATACTGGAAGTGAAGAGGGTATCAGATAGAGCAATGAACCTGAAGATGGATGTAGAAGGGATCCAAATAAATGTGATCAGTGCATATGCCCCACAGGTGGGGTGCGAGATGGAGGAAAAGGAGGAGTTCTGGAGCGAAGTGGAAGAAATGATACAGAACATCCCCAGAGAGGAGAGAGTTATTATTGGAGCAGACTTCAATGGTCATATTGGAGAAGGAAATAATGGGGACGAGGAGGTGATAGGCAAATATGGCGTGGGAGAGAGGAATGCAGAGGGGCAGATGATTATTGAGTGGGCAAAAAGGATGGAGATGGCACTGGTGAATACATATTTTAATAAGAGGGAAGAGCACAGAGTTACATACAAGAGTGGAGGTAGGAGTACGCAGATAGACTTTATACTATGTAGGAGATGTAACTTGAGAGAGTTTAGTGATTGTAAGGTCGTTCCCGGGGAGAGTGTAACAAGACAGCATAGAGTGTTAGTTGGGAAGTTAAATCTGAAAGTGAAGGCAACCAGGAAAATGAGGGCGGAACCTAGGATCAAATGGTGGAAACTAAAGGAGGAGGAGTACAGTACAGCATTTGTACAGGAAGTGAGCCAAGTCTTTGCAGGGAGGGAGGAGATCAGGTGGGAGGAAATCTCAGAAACAGTGGCTGAAAAAGCCAAATGTGTACTTGGGTTGACATCAGGACGAAGAAAAGAATACAAGGAAACCTGGTGGTGGAATGAGGAAGTGCAAGATAGTATAAAGAGAAAGAAACTGGCAAAACAGAACTGGGACAGACTTGGGGATGAAGAAAGCCATCAGGAATACAAAGAGTTGTGTAGGATAACAAAGAGGGAAGTGGCAAAAGCGAAGGAAAATACATATGGACAGTTATATGAGAAGTTTGATAAAAAGTGAAGGAAAGATCTATACAGACTAGCCAGACAAAGGGAGAGAGATGGGAGGGATATACAGCATGTTAAGATGATGAAGGATGCAGACGGAAATATACTGACGAGGGAAGAAAATATATTACACAGATGGAAGGAATACTTTGAGGACCTCATGAACATTGAAAATGAAAGGGAAAGAAGGTTAGAAGAGGTGGAGGAGCTAAATCAGGAAGTACCAAGGATCAGCAGAGAAGTGAGGAAGGCCTTGGAGAAGATAAAGGGGAGCAAAGCAGTAGGCCCGGATAAGATACCAGTGGAAGCCTGGAAGAGCTTAGGGGAGATGGCAGTGGGTTGGTCAACTAGACTGTCAAATGAGATCTTGAAAGGAGGGTGGATGCCAGAGGAGTGGAAAAAATATGTGTTAGTGCCAATTTTAAAGAACAAGGAAGATGTACAAAATTGTAGTAAGTATAGGGGGATAAAATTATTGTGCCATGCAATGAAGATATGGGAAAGACTTGTAGACTGCAGAGAGTTGTGAGGATCAGTGAAGAACAGTTTGGATTCATGCCAGGGAGAAACACTTAACACCCCCCCACACACACACACACACACACACACTCACTCATCAATATATCCACTCGTGCATCTAATCCTGTCTCCTTTAACTTGAATCCTTTGTAAATACTTAAATTACTTGCTGCATATCATGATCTGGTTTTAGTAAAAGGCATTATCCATATTCATTTTTATATTTACATTTGACAATAAATTACATAAAATATACAAAGAGAACACCACATGTTACTTTACATACTAATGAGCTCAGCCTATGGCTTATTTTCCCTTTTGGAACACAATTGTGGCTAAAATCCATTTTAAGTACATTTAAAAAGTGCCAAGACAGTCTTCACATTTCCTAATTATCCATATTCCACTAAAAATAAACCTTTCAGACATGACAAATTGAATGTAAATGGATATCTCACTCCAAATGTTGCCTGAAAAATCCTCTACTTTACATTCAACTTCACATACAATATTACGCATAAACTGTCTTGAGCAAAAGAGAAAATGTGGATGGCA
The DNA here is from genome assembly GCA_017312705.2 of Penaeus japonicus. Lineage (NCBI taxonomy): Eukaryota > Metazoa > Arthropoda > Malacostraca > Decapoda > Penaeidae > Penaeus > Penaeus japonicus. The sequence goes on from BOPN01005323.1 coordinate 85,445, forward strand.
TATGTAAACTGTTTCCCACAAGTGTAACACCTCTGGTAACTAAAACCTCCACTCTTCCTCCTAGGCAGAAGTTTGGTCTCAAAGTTCCATGTTTCTAAATAACATCACTGACATTACAGGAACATCACTTCCAAATCAAGTCTGACGAAAAAAAACTGACCTTATGATCATGTTTAGATTTTTTATTGTTCTTCTTTTTTCAATGTGATTACACTTTCCTCTAATGATCAGTTTCAAGTATCCAGAAACTGTCAACCTTCTCCAAACCTTCTGCAAGATAATATATAAAAAGAAAATAATTATGACCAGATCTATTAACCGAAAATTATAAAGTGAAACCATCCAAGGGGTGAGCCCAAGATGGCACTTCAATAAAGCTCATTTACTCTTATAACATGAATAAAGCAATGAACCTTACTAACAACTAGATTCAACTTCTTATTCACCTCCTGAGAAACTTCCATTGATTAAAATTTTCATCATGCTTGCATCTCTACAAACATCAAAAAAGGAAGGAAGAAAAATAGCATTATGACACCACTATACAAAATAAGTACTGTTTAGTTTTAACACTCAAGGATGTATAAGAATTGCACCTGTGTTTGAAAATTCCATTTTTTTCTTCGCTATTATTCACTTCTTTTATCATAAGAGACCTCCCATCACTCTCATTCAAGATTACTTTCCCATTTACATTTAAAAGGAAAACTGATTGTGCGCAAAAAATCCTGTTCAGGCAAACCACTATAGGACACTGACTTAACCTTTAAATTAAACACTGTTAACATACTCTCTTAATTACCAACAACAAAGTTCTCTTGATATGAGCCTAAACTATTTGTGCTGACAATAATTTTAACAACATTGTACAAAAAATGAGAAAACATGGCACACTAGGAGGTAAAAGAAATCAATACAGAGAGATAAATAATTGGTCTGTTTGGCACCGTATTTTTTTTTTTTTTTTTTTTTTTTTTTTTTTTTTTTTTTTTTTTTTTTTTTTTTTGGCATTTTTGTGTCTTTGTTTTTTTTTTCTTTGAGTTTTTTGGTTTGTATAACACCGTTTTATCGGTTCTTCCCCTACATACCACCCTAAATATATATTACAAGGTTCATATTACCTATTCACAAACTTGAAGCTATGTATGAATGAGAGTGGCTAAAAAATATATACCGTATATAAAATGCACAGATGGATCTAAACATTTCATGAGAAAAAATGTAATGTAGAATGTGTGGACTGACATGGTGCACTGTACTTACCCATCAAAACAAAAATAGAGTGAAAGAGAGAAAGGAAAAAATGATGGAAGTAGGAATTACTGAAATGAAAAGGTGAATGAAGGAATGTCGAAAAAAAAAAAAAATGCAACAATGAAAGCCACAACACTGCAGGTAAGACAAATTGGCTGACTTATTATTCCCATACTTCAATGAAACACTTTTTATTTCTAAATATGTTTGATTTTATAGGGAGGGAAGGGAGGAAAAATCGGTTTCTCAATCCTATAGTAATTGTACTGATAGGTGTATAAGTGTGAGTGTATGTGTGTATGTGTGTCTACAGCACACATGGGTGAGAAAGCAAGGCAAAAATAGATTCTAAGAAATAATAATAAATAAATATAGATAAATAATGAATAAATAAAAACACTTGAATTCATAAAATCTTAGAGAGAGAGAGAGAGAGAGAGAGAGAGAGAGAGAGAGAGAGAGAGAGAGAGAGAGAGAGAGAGAGAGAGAGAGTGAGAGAGAGAGAGAGAGTGAGCAGACAGACAGACAGCAAAGGAAAATATCAAACTTATCAATAAATCAAATTAAGAATATATAACCTACAAAAAACAGCAAACACAGTAATCTTGATTAACATTTCAAAAAAAAAAAAAAATAAAAAAAAAAAAAAATAAATAAATAAATAAATAAATAATAATAAAAATAAAATAAAAAGCCACTGCTCACTATATCATGTGTTTTAGGTAGTGTGTGTGCTAGGGAGAAGGGGTATACCAGGAGGCTACTGCATAGGTAACAACAGAACTGCGACTTAGGCATATTCATTTGTAAATAGGGTAATTCAAGTTCAATCCTGCATACTGTGTTTAGAAAGAAGTTAAGATTAAAAAATCAAGCCTAAGGTACTACTCCACCATTGTGACAAGTAATGCAACTTTCAACCTTATATTGTACTACAATACCCATTATTATATAATTAGAAAAAATAATAACAGAAAATCATGTAATGGCAACTGTCTCACAAGTCAAGAGTGAACAGCAAATACAGTTCTTTTTTAAACATTTAACCAAACAGATGGGACACCCCATTTCTTTGTACATATAACATCAGAGGAATCGGGGAAGGAGATAACCAAGGGAAATAGAGTGAGAAAAATAAAACAATTAAAAGTAATTAAAAGATGTTGGCAGGACGATGAAGGAGAAATTCGTATCTTTACACTTATTTTGCTCAACAAAATATAAATGTCAAGAGAATCTAAACAATTGACAAAAAAATCACAGTACATAAACTCAAGGTTCAAAAGTTGGCCAGGTTTGAATTCCCGAGCAAGGAATCAGTAAGTTATATTACCATTGATGGGAAACAAAATTTTAAGAATACAAATTCTGAATTATGTTGTCTGAAGCAAAGTTCAAATATTTCCACTAACAGATAAAGAAAAGTTGGACTTAAAGATGTAAAATTAAGAAATCTTGTGTCTATTACATTCATAAAAGAAAATAAAGCAATATTCCATTTATCAATACTAAATAAAAGGAACTTATTTTCAAAGTAAAGTAACACATTCATGTTTACATTCTAGGCTTATTGTATCATTCTTGTTATTATTGTTTTTGTTTCTTTGTATAAAGCCAAAAAAGAAAACACAAGTTAACAGGTAAGTAACAGAACAAGAATTAATGCACTGCCAAAGATGTCATCTTCAATTGCTTTAAATTTCAACTTTCCTAACTGTCGCTGGCCTTAAATTTTGTAAGTATTAGATTATACATACATACTTCAGAAAATAAATCAATAATAAATAATAAATAGAGATAAACACAGATTAGATGACAAGAGGGTAATACCCCAGCTGTCTTTCCTTTGTACCATAACATTGTCACTATATCTACAGTTTGTGTCATAGAACACGGCAGGAACTGTCCAGTCCTAGCAGACCATTAACTAAATAAACTTTGTTGATTTTCTTGTCTTAACCTTTCTTTATAATCATAAGGAAGATATCCATCATCTCATTATATGATTACCCATGAAAATGATGTGCTGCTGCTAGATATCTAGATATATCAGTTTGCCGAATTCCATGGCTGAGAGAGGGAGAGAGATCAGCAGGCCTATGAAAGACGACTGAAGAATTTACTTGATGGAACAACACTAACTTTTGTGAAGTCTATCAAATGTGCTTATTCAGTCTCAGCCTTCACCAGTCTATAGAGATTATTATTATCCTGGGTGTGCCACAGTCGACTAGCTTGAAATCATCACATACATGCTCGGAAGTCCATAGTATTCACACCTTCACTCCTCCCCTTCCATTCAACTTGACAGACTGTTGATTGTTCACTATCCCCTTTAGGATATGGCTAACCATTTTGGAATTTTTTTTGCCTTTTTTTCAGTATGTTATCGTGTCGTGCAACAGCCTGTATACAGTCAGGCTCTCTTAACACAAAAGTAATCTTCTAGCTCATAATCACAACTTGGAAATTACATAAACTCACATTCTAAGAAGAAAAAGAAAGAAAGAAAGAAAAAAAAAGGCTAAAATTATACCATTAATAATCTGTTGTAGACCTTCAAGATATCAGGATGGCAGAAGCATGTTTGATTTCCCAAAATAACCAAAGTCATTAGCCATATTTTCTGGTCACAAAATTCATAATTACACATAGAAAATCATTATCATCCAACTAACCTCTTTTCTGTGTATCCTCGACATATCACAATGGGTAAGAAGTATGACTTACCATATACAATTTTCCAACATTTCCACAGCTAGTACGAATACAAAAGAGACTCCATCCAACCAAGCCTGGTCTATCAGCTGCTAGCGCTATTCACTAGATCTTAATAATTTCAACAACTCTACACAATTCGTATACAACTTAACATGGTTCCTCTGCTGTAAATGTTCATAATGTTTTACTGTGTGCATTACCTTCTGTATGAAAGTCTAAATAAATAATGATAAAAAGAAAAAAAAAATAGTACTAAAAATATATAGAACTTAAATAATGCTAATCATAAATAAATAAAAAATGTAAATACAAAACTAACAAGTAGCTAAAATGCTCTATAGATATAATACTGTGAGCTTACAAATTAGCAGGAACTAAGCAAATGGAATCATAATACATAATGTACTGGTAGATCACTGACAAATAACCATACAAAATGTGGTTACTTAAAAGAAATTGTTTCTATCTTTATCAAACATTTCAAAAAGCATAAATATCTTTGAATCATAACATCTCTGAGTTGCTGTGTATCATTTCAAATAGTATTGAAGAGTTTCTGAAACTTGAAACTTACAGTAAAATGCCCTTATGCAAAAGTCATGTTATTTTCCTGCAAGACAAAGATGGCCTTGCAGCTAAAATTGGTACTGTGCTAAACTAGTATATCACAGCCATGATTGCTTGTTCAAGATCTGATGACATCACAGTAACATTCTGTCCCAAACCAAAGCTTAATTTCTTTGCTTCAACTGAAGCTCCACTAAAATGTAAACTGTTCAGTAAACTTGATTTCACAGTCTTGGCAGTGCAAATACTTTTAACATTCAAATCTGCAAGGCTGAAAACAAGAGAAAATGTGTCTTTGAGACGGCTAAATACATTGATAATATCTTGGTTCTATCGTTGGTCAATTTCTATTATCATCAAATTTTAAGAATTTCATGACTCATCAGAAACTTTCATTCTTCTTAATATTACGCCTATCAATTAGCTGTAACGGAAGTAGTAATTTCATATCCTCAATTTTTGCTCATTAGGGCATCATACATACAGTGAGTTTCATACTTTAAGTAGAGGCAGCAGGGTAAGCTTAGGCTTTTTTTATGTTTTCCATTCATAACAATACAATCTTTTCACAACTTGAATAGATAAGAATGTCACATCCTACAGTTGTCTTGTAGTTTAAAGTCACCAATCTAAGTGACTCTTTATCATCAGTTCCAACCTTGGAAAAAGAGGCCGCATTACATTCAACACCCATTGCTTTTTCTCCTCAATATTGAATGAACGAATTCTATAATCAGTGATCATTCCCTCAAAAATGTTTTAGCAAGCTGTACAGATAAGCATTTAGAAAAAGAAACAAAAAATATGAACAAGAAATTTTAAAATGACTACTTTCAGAGCACATTCATCTGCTCTTAGCCCTTTGCATCTGTAGATTCCCTAAACATCTAGTTAAGTGGTCCAAAATTCCCGACTGTCCCACCAGGCAATAGCATTTCCTTGTAGCACACACTGAAGAAAGTCACTCCCACTTTAATACATTGCTGCTAAGCTATACAACATTGAGCAACTCCTATTACACTTGACAAATACAAAGCAAACTACATTAGCCTCACTGGGGAGGAGGGGTGAGGAGGGAGAGGGGAGGTGAAATGGAGAAATAAATACTTTAAAATTACAGGGTACACTCAGGACCTAATTGCACTGATACACAGGGTGTATTACCTTAACTTAAAAAGACAACAGAACAAAAAAATCATTCATAATTATAAAATAATGGCAATTAATAAAAGATAATATCAATATCAATCCAGTTGGTAGTGATGATAAATCCTAAGTATAACAAAGATGGAAATATATAATGCAATAAGAAATAAAGAGTATAACTGATATATCATCATTATAATAATGATAATTAATAATCAAAATATTTTCCATTAATAATTAAGAATAGTAATAAATAATAATAATAATATACTAGCAAATTTAATCATAAATACAATAATGATGCTGATGAAAATAGTGATAATGATGACCACAATCTATGATAACAATGATGGTGATAATGAGCATAGTGATAATGATGCAATAAAAAAAAATAAATAAATAAATAAATAATAAATCAAAAAAATTATAGTAATAGAAAATAAAAAACAATCATACTAATCATAATAATATGCCTCTTTCATCCTAGTTGGCTGAATGTCTCAATAAGTAAAGCTGTCACTCCTTAAAGTCTCTGTAAACATAAACTTTACTAACAACAGAAATCATAGAAAAAGTTATACATATCTTTGACAGCTTAATAAGAGGATAAGCTACTTCATTACCTATTTTCTGAACTGTAATCCAAAAAGGGAAGCAAGAGTCCAACTCATCCCTTGAGACAACACATTATCTAGGAGATGACAGAATAAAAATCCATACCAAAACAGAACTTGTTTAAAACCCGACCCCTGCACATCTCACAGTTTGCTTTACTCTATCCAATGCCACTGTTTTTTATCTTCATACAAAAATAGATTTTCTTGTAAAAACAAACCACAAGCGGTGGGCCTCTAACCTGACTGACACTGTCTGGTATGGTTTCATCCTGTGCCTAGGGGCAGATTCTGTAATAGTGGATGCGGAAATTTGGAACAATCAGTCAGCAGATGTTTAAAATGTGAAGGTGATACTGGCCAATATAGCAGAGGATATATGAAGTCCTCTCATATTCTGCATATCCTGAAGAATATACTAGAATCCACACCCTAGTCTTTGGTGAGAAGCTGAGATAGGCAGAAAGACATAAGTGTGTATGGGAAAAAGGTAAGCTTTCAGCTAAAGCCAGCAACATTTTTCGATGTTACTTTATCCCATCACATTCAAGTAATCTTATGCCTCATCAATCTTTGGTCTCGACCATGTCTACACTTCCATCATCATCATCATCCTGCAAAATATAGATGAAGATGAAGATCAGTAAAATAGCAAATTGCAGAAGAGTTGAATCACAAAAACATTTACCTACTTTTATCAATATAAGTACAAAAAAAGAAAATTTATCATACCTGTACATGACCTTGTCCAGAAGATATAATAGTTGATGCATCCAGTGATGCATTAAGAGCTGCAGGAACTTCAACATTATTATCTAATCCAGGTTCAAGTTTGGGCACCTGTACTATTGGTGTAACCACTTGTAGTGGTTGACCATCTGCACCTTGAATGTTTGCAACAACAGTCTGGTATACTGGTAGGGGTACTGTTATCATTCCTGACACAGGATATGCTCCCGAGACATTCACAGGTACTGGAAGAAGAATATCACATTTTAATTATAGGAAACTCATTTTGTAGCAAAACAAAACAAACAAAAATTCAGGTATTTTTTGTATGTTCACATTACATAAAAGACAATAAAACTTACTCTGTGAACCATCCTCTCCTGTTATTATGATAGTTCCCTCTTGACCTAAGGTGCCTTCAGATACGTGGTTGAGGTCGATGGCCACGGAACTCCCACTCTCACCGTCCACCGACTCTCCATTCTGTGTTGTGATCTGTAGGGTCAACAACCTCATCCTTTTTTATAACTGATAGGTTAGTCACCAGCACCCAGGAGGAGCATTCATGCAGGAAGCATTTCACATATCAATACTACAGGACAATTAGTCTTCTCTTAATGTTTTTATCATGTTTTAGAGTAATGTAATATCTAAAAAAAAGACATACACATCTCAATTAATTATGAGGTAAAGCTTGAAATAATTTACTTCTATCCCTTACTTCCTATACTTACACAAAGCTTCACGGGAGCAACACTTAACCAGTTAACATTAAGAGAAGTTTTGTTGCTACAAGCATGGCAAGCAAGTGCAGCCTACATCAAACAAGATCTTAAACCAAGGATATTACATGCTAAAATACATACACTTTGTGAAAAAAATTACCACACCTCTCGCCACTGAAAGGATTTTATGAGAGAAGAAACTTCCTAAAAAAACACTCCATGAAAATGAAGGAGATAAATCATGCCTCTGACAGCAAGAAACACTTTACCTTGTCTCTTATTGAGCTGCATTTGAATTTGAGTTGCATTTGACAAGTGCCTGAAGATGCTTGAGAACTATCATACCTGTTGGCCCCTACCTCTGTCTTCCTTTTTATGAATGTAGTGAAAAGACAACTTGTTCGCTAAAAATCATGCAAACCCAAAAATTGAGAAGCGGCAGTATCTTGTAATCTGGTTCAAATAAATTCTTTGTAAATAGTGCCACTGTATCCCTGCTCCACTCAGAAGAGTACAAATATCTCAAATTATAATGATATAGGGTTTTGGCACTTGGATTTGTTAATGGATTGTCTCAGCCTGTCATTAGACAAGACAAAAGCTAAGATGTTTTAAAAGGGTGTAAAAAAGATGACAAGCTGGTTAAAAATTTCTGGACTTGTTGATTACCCGCATATCTATTTACCAAATGTTTCTCCTAAAGAGAACTTGAGGGCAGTGATAAAGAGCAAGCTGCAAAGTCATAAACACCTCATCTGTCCCAAGGTTCAAATCAGGACTTTCAAAGTATTGGGCACAATTTAAACCTTAGAAAACAAACTACCACACAGCATGAAATTGCACTGAACAGCCAAGTATTAACAATTATTTACAAACTTTTGTCAAATAAAATACATTACACCTAGAAATCACGGTCCGCGTGAGCAGTACAGTAATTTTATACAAAGGGTTTATAGCACACAGGAACACAGACAACAGACATCCATGACTTGTTATACTTGGTATCTATCGCTACAAACCCCCTACATCTCGAAGAGAACTCTACAAAATTAGCACTTCTCATAGCCTGTTGCCAACAGGGATGTTTTGGCTCAAAATGGTCAAAACGCCAGGATATTTAAAACACTTAGGCCTAACGGCTCTAGCTATTTGCCCACTCTGGCCACAGCCAAGCACTACGCACCCGATCATCCAGTGCACCGGCCAGAAGGACAACCATGACAAAATATATTGTACCCGAAGGCTGGTCCTGAAACCACTCGATGCGGTATCTTGTCACCAGGCATTAATGGGTTAAATTGTGTAAGCTGGTTTATAATCTATGCTAAATAATAGCTCAATTACCAGATACAATTTGTCTTTTATAACATGTCATAATCCAGGCTATCAAAACCTAAGAGTTGTGTTAGACTTGGCCAGATAAGATACCATGCAAATTGCAGACAACAGATACAATAATTAACAAGCAAAATTGTAAGTCAATATAAACATATGAACAATAACTTTTACTTAATCTATCCCTTTCCTTTACTACACTTTGAGTATAAAAAATTAAAAACACCAAAGGTTAATTCAAAACTCCAACCCTGGGTTAGTATAACAAGCACAAAATACCAACCATGCAAGACATTATTCCTTTTTAACATGCAATACAAGGTCAAGGGAATCATCACTTAATTTCAGATTTTAGATTTGTCTGTCTGTTAATAAGATGATCTATTCCATTAATTTAGAAAATCCAAAGAAATTTAAACACAAATCAATTGGTAATCAAGAACATTACAATATAAACCCTGCATTAGCAAGGTAAGCTATGTGCTTAAGGGAAGTTTGTATATCTGGTACATATTGGTTGCCAGCTAAAATGCGTCATAGACAAGAATCATATGTAAATAATACTCTACAATATCTTTGTGATGAGTCCCTTTATCAGCAAATACCATATTCTTTATAAAATAAACACTTTTCATTTGTAAATTACAAAATCTGTGCCCTGTTGCTTTTAGGTAATGCATCGCAAAACTTTTTATCTATAATCATAGTATGAACAATTCTAATGTCTCCTGTCATATGACAGAACAATAATAGCTTTCATATCAAATGTCTCCACTGGACACCAAATGGATAAAATATCACTGTTACAACATCATTTACAAAGAAGTGTTTACTTTTTGAATACTGATACAGCTCCTTCATTTTTATCAAAAGCATTCATATGCATTTTAAAGACTGTAAACATTTCTAAAATTGAATGCATTTTTCACACATCTAGGTTAATTCAAGGTAACATTCTCTTTGCAGGATGGGTAATGGTGCTTTTTAGGTATAAGGCAAAAACATAACTCCACAACAATCAATGTGACTGAATATTGTCAACAATTATGTGTATTAGAAAAAACAACTAATGATCACAAAAATATTGAGTATAATATCATGTAATTACTTTAATGTACTGATCTTCATCTTAATTATCTGAGACTAGGCTTTTTGAAACCAATAGAGACAAAATTTTGATAACTTAAATCTGTATAAATGACTTCAATAAATACATCAGACCACAGACTTTCAATATAATCAAGTTTATTGATAAATAGCATATATTTCAGATACACATCTGAATTTATTTTGTGCTCTTAAAACATCTGTATAAGAGCATCATAATCTAAAGTGAATAGATTAATCTTTATTCTTGGATTTTTTGTACTTTTCTAGCACATTATGAAACAGCTAATATCAAAGTGTAATTAAATATATCAACTTTACAGGAGGGATACTTTCAAAATACTAAAGAACATTTGTAAAGTAATAATACTGATATAATAATTTACTGTTTTGTAGCATTTATCAAGTAAATGCATAAGCAATGCCACAAATTTCAAGCATGATCCCCAGATATGTATCTGAAATTTAATAAATTCCACTAAAAGACAAAGAAAAATACTTACATGGGCAACACCTTGTACATGTGCAGTGGTTCCATCTGGCAGCTGGATCACTGGGTTACTAGGATCTACCTGGATGATTGAGACGGTACCATCTGGATTGCTAATGGTCTGTACAACTGGACCCGAATACACTGGGTTCACTGGACCACCAACCTGCACAAAACAAATATTTAAGAACATGGCAAGAGACACACAATCATCAATTATCAGTATGGTCAAATGAAGTTAATTTCAAGAGAAATGATTGGATTTTCTATCACAAACTAAAATGTAAAATTTCTTTAAACAAAAAATCTAGTCATAAAAACTGCAATTCTTCAAAATACGGAAATATCCTGCTTTTATGATGTTAAAATAAAACAAAAATGTTGAATGAGTGTTACTGACACAATGGAATAAAGTTGTTACTCATACCTGAGTCTTTTCTTCCTCTTCATTAAATGCTGGCAAGAGATCATCTCGCCCATGGTATTTATAACAGTTGACTACAATCTGACGTAAAGCAGTTGTCCAAGATACCTGGAAGGAAGATTATGGAGAATTACGTTCCAGATCTACAAATTGGTTTCTAAAGGTCCCAAAGTATGAAATAACAATTATTCACCCCCAAAGTAACTGACCAACATATATACAAATTAGACATGAACCAAATACAAAGTACTATGCATTTGACAGTATTATAGAAACATGGTAAAATAGATGCTCCATTTAATCCACATGTAATATATTTATTACGATCTAATTATAATAATCAATATCTTGCCACTAACCACTGTGGAAACAAATGAAAAATTGAACTGAAAAATAATAGGTTTTGATTCAACAAATCTAACACTGGCTTTAGACTTTACATATCTTTTTAGTGTTTATATTCTAGATCTCGGAAATGTACTGGATATTGATATGTTCATATAATAATAAGTGAATTTTTGATACTGTACTGTCATATCTAAGAATCATTAAGTACACCTAAGAATGAAGAGAAAAATGAAAAATGTATAAAGCAATTTTCCTACATGTGCATGCTGTATCAAATTCAGTATAAAAAACAGAACTGTACATCTTATTGCATTTCATTGCTTTATCATATAAAACTGACAATTAACATATAATCCAGTATCTTACCTTTTGTTTTTGGTCCTCTGATCGTGCATCCATTCTAACATTCGCCCATGGAACATCTTTCGGCCACCAGGGCGGTCGAGTGGATTCCTTACCCCAACCTGGTTTGCCTCTCCCTAAAATAAACATTTTAAAATAAATGATCCCCAGAGTCTCCTTTCATTATTGCTATTTAGTTTTAGTATTTCAATCTCTCTTCATGTCAATAAGACAAGCTAAGATGACACAAACACATCAAAACCCTCCAACCTAGCCATCCACAAATCAAAGAGCTACATACACTAGCCTTAACTTCATAACATAAAAGAATTATCAATATATCTTACCTGTAGAATACTTCAGCATTAAAGGAATAAAAGCTCTGAGTTGTGCTTGCGTCATTTTTTCTACGGGAGTCGGAATGCCGTCTATGACAAGAGGAGGTAATTCATGCAACGACGGGTCATCTTGTGGGGGTGGGGGTGCTTGCTGTGCTAACGCATTTTCCAGTTCTGACATTACCATCTGCCGCAATGTTTTCATCTGTGTGAGAGAGTGAAATTGGCTTAGTAAGTGAAACCATCTACTTATTTAGCTTTTTTTTCTGAACTACGATGTAACTATCCAACAACAACAAAGAATTCAGAATAGACCTAATGGTAATTATTTTCTACCTTTGAGTTTTCTATTTAATCAATCCAGTGATTGCATTTTATCAATAGCTAGATTGTAGGCAAGTTGGTAAGGATTATCACCATCTAACATCACAGGAACCCAATGCACTTTCTTGTTATTAGTCTTCACTGCAATTCTGGGCAAAGTTCTTTATTACAAGTAAGTCACCACCTTCCTATCTTTTTTCACAGTAAAGTCTATGATTGCTCTCCTTTTTTACAGGCTCTTAATTCACTGAATACTATGCAGTAATGTGATATATCACTAATAAGAAAACCGATGTTAACCCATTCACACCAGGGCAATTCTGGCTCTGAATGGTCAGAATGCCGGGATTTTCGAACGCATAAGCCTAACGCCTCGGGATTCTCAGGCGCACTAGCCGTGAGCCTGGGCTGTCCGCTCGCTCACACCGAGCGCCGGCCTTGACCAAATATCTCATTGCCGACGCCTGACGCAAAAACCACGAAACATGTCAGCACGTCATCCGGCACGAAAGTGCTGGCCTTTGTGCAATCTATTCCCTCTGTGTGACCTAGGCAAGCTTGTGGATATGCAGTTGACAGAGAACTGGGCATAACAATTGTCATTTTGAAAATTCATTGGCACAGTTGAACTAGAAAGATAGAGTTAGGGTGGGGAGAGTGGTGGGGGGAGTGGACAGGTTGAACAAAGCGTGGCATCTGTTCTTCATACATTAAAAGATATATCCAGGCCACAAAAGGGAAAAAGTTGTAAGATAGAATAGAAAGCAAAAAGTCAATGCCTAAATGGTACAATCATATCAGTATCAATTAATGAAAATATGAACAATACTATTAATGTTGTGGAGATTAGGACAGTGTTCTAAATCATTTCAAGAATGCAATCACTTTGTCTTCTGACAGGTGGTTCAGCCAAACAAGAGATTTGAAAGTAAAAAAAAAAAAACGTTCAATTTTTCTTTCAACCTCATTTATATAAGTAGAAAGCAGATTCTAAAAAAAAAAAAAAAAAAAAAAAAATCTCGGAGTTTAATGTATACATTTCATTACATTCTGTTCACATGGATCAGATAGTAAAACTAATTATTTGGATATGATGTGAAAAACTTTTTTTCTTCTTTTCCCAGGGGGTCAGATCTTCCCATCCCACAGATTTTAAGATTACATTAAACAATCTTGTTAAAATTATTGGAATTTAAGGTTATGCTCTAAAAAAAACAATATCAAAAACTAATAGGACAAGTAATTAACTTAAAAGAAAAAGAAACTTACCACATCCTCCAGAGGTTTCGCTCCAAAACATTTGAAATTATTTCCTGATTTGCTTGGTGTTGCTACAACTACGACGGCCTGCTGTCCAACTCGCGTCGAGTATTCATCTATGGTTGCCTGTTTGGTTAAAAAGATTTATGAAAATAATGTTATCATGGTCTTTGACAGATATCAGTATCAACCAGAATATCGTGTTTCTGTTTTCGTAATATTCTAGAGATAGTAGTATTAGACCAGGCCACCAAATCTCTGTCTAATGATCCGTCAAGTGAGTCTTTGTGGGATAAGTGATTTAATATCTCACTCACTCACACTCACACACTCACACTAATATGCACACATGCACGCAAGTACGCATACACCCACACACAAAGTAAAAAAAATTGTATTCCCTGTCCTTGAGATCATCATTGCCCCGCACATTACTTTCCCAACAGCAGGTGAAATGGGGTAGGAGAGATGGAAGGGTGAGTGTCACAGTGTTAGACTACATAATCATTTCACGTAGAATTCATACCCCAGCAAAAATTTCTACCGAGTCTTAACCCATTGGTCACAGTATTAAAAAAAGGTCTGTGCAGTAGGATGACTGTTTTACATGTCTGGCATGTTGCCATCTGCGTCTATGACCGACTCTGCCTTTGCAGCAAATCATGCAATCTGCTGCTAATGGGTTAAGAAGATTCTTGGAAAAAAAAACAAAAAAAAAACACTCCCCTCCTATTCCTGTTATGAGGGTTACTAAAGATGTTTGTTACATCACATTACCATATCTTGGACAATTAAGTTTTAGCATAAGAAAGAACAGCAGAATATCTTCAAAGATTGTTTCCCTCAAATTGATTTTAGA
>BOPN01005324.1:0-2500 GCA_017312705.2 Penaeus japonicus
ATATATATATATATATATATATACACACACATACACAAATATATTCAAATACATGTACACACACACACATATATTTGTATATATATGTGTGTGCGTGTGCGCGCGCGTGCGTGCGTGCGCGCGTGTGTGTGTGTTTGTACATATACACATAAGTTTATTTACATATACATAAATATATATTGAGTTCGGATTCCAATGCTAATTCAGTTCAGATGTTGGTCTCGTCTGTTTTGGAAAGCGACTGATCAGAGCAAGGGAGAAAGGTATCCAGAATTGCTCTCTAAACATGCATGTGCACAGATCAATAAGGCCGCGGTGAACATACACACTCATTCCTCGAGTGACGCAATGAAATACACAAATCCTTATCTTATCATCCTTATCTTATCGTTACTGCAGCTCCATTGCCGTCTGGAGGTTCGTAGTAATAACTCTGGACGCGAACAGAACAGGTAAGAGGCGAGAATGTCCATTGCGTTGTTTGGTTGTCAAGAAGAAGTTTTTCTTATTGCATTCCGGTGAACCAGTTCCATCAATCCTTGTGAGATTGTCGACGTTGACAGTGTTAGTGGCACATCAACTGTGGTTAATAGATGCAGTAGTGGAAGGTAAGTAACTGTGTGATAATTTAAGGTGGTAGAAGATAAGGTCTGGTAACGAAGAATTGTTTTTTAGGACTTCATCTCTTTCTTTTATTTCTTTTCTTCTTCATCTCTGTCTTTCTCTCTGTCTCTGTTTTTCTCTCTGTCTCTCATTCACTCACTCACTCATTCCTTCATTCATTCGTTCATTCGTTTATTCCTTCATCCATTCACTCACTCACTCACTCACTCATTCACTCACTTTCCTTTCTCCTTCTCTCCTATCTTTCTCACTCTTCTCTCCTTTTCATCCCTATTTTTCATTTTCTCTTATTCTTGATTGTGTTCTCTATTCTAATTTTATCCCTTTCTTTTCGTATTCCCTATTCCCATTCATTTGTTTTCATGCTTGTTCCGCTTTCTTCGTTTTCCATTATTGTCTTTTTATTTCGTTCCCCCTTTCCCCTCTAGTACCATGTTTCCATTCTGTTTGATTTCTTTCTTTTTGATGTTTTGCATATATATATATATATATATATATATATATATATATATATATATATATATATATATATATATATATATCTGTTTTTGCTATTTTTCCCACAATCTCCGTCTTTTCGTGTCTACTAATTAATTCCTCCATGATTGTCTTGGAACGTGTGTGTGTGTGTGTGTGTGTGTGTGTGTGTGTGTGTGTGTGCGTGCGTGTGTGTGCATATGGCCGCAAAAAGAAGGATATCATGATCATTATCATTCATTCAGAAATGCATGCATGTTATTCCTTATTCTTTATTTCCATTCCGTTTATTAGTCACATGATAGTTAAGGTGGTAGATGATAAGGTCTGATAACGAATAATTTTTAGGAGTCCCCTCTCTTTCTCTTTCTTTTTCTTTCTTTTTCTCTTTCTCTATCTCTGTCTTTCTCTCTGTCTCTGTTTTTCTCTCTGTCTCTCATTCACTCACTCACTCATTCCTTCATTCATTCGTTCATTCGTTCATTCCTTCATCCATTCACTCACTCACTCACTCACTCACTCACTCATTCACTCACTCTCTCTCTTTCTCCTTCTCCTTCTATCTTTCTCACTCTTTCTCTCCTTTCATCCCTATTCTTCTCATTTCCTTTCCTTATTCTGATTATGTTTCCATTCTAATTCTTATCCCTTTCTTTTGTATTCCTATTCGCTTTCATTTGTTTTCTTGCTTATTCCCTCTTCTTCGTTTTCCATCCTTGACTTTTTATTTCGTTTCCCATTTCCCACCTCTATCACCATGTTTCCATTCTCTGCTATTGGTTGTGTATGTATGTACATTTATGTAGAGATTTGTGTGTATGTGTATGCGTTCTGTGTGTGAAGGTTTGTGCGTGTGTGTGTGTGTGTGTGTGTGTGTGTGTGTGTGTGTGTGTGTGTGTGTGTGTGTGTGTGTGTGTGTGTGTGCGCGCGTATGCATGTGTTTTTATGTGTGCGTGAAGAAAGTATTAGCGGTGCATCAACTGTGTTAGAAAGACAGTGGTGACTCTATTTATCTCTCTTATCTCTCTCCCTTCCTCCCCCCCCCCCCTCTTTCCGTCACTCTCTCTCTCTTTCACTTTTTCTTTCTTTTCTTTTCTTCTCTCTCTCTCTCTCTCTCTTTCTCTCTCTTCTCCCTTCCTCCCTCCGTTCCTACTTCCCCCTCCCAACAATTTCCGTCTTTTTTTATCTATTTTTATCTCTTACTTAATTCCTCCATGTTGTGTGTGTGTTTGTGTGTATTTTTTATAATTATTGTATTAATGATGTTTTTATTTGTTAGTGTGTTTGTGTGTGTATGTGAATGTACGTATATGTGAGTGTAAATATGGAGATTCGTGTATGTACGTTTGTGCGTGTGTCTGTGTATGTAAGTTTGAGTGTTTGAATGGTTTGTGTATGT
>BOPN01005324.1:12500-15000 GCA_017312705.2 Penaeus japonicus
CTGATTGAGAAAAAGAGACATGAAGGACAAGAATGGAAAACGAAAAAAAAAAAAAACGGAACAAGCATGAGACAAGTGAAAAGGAATAGGAATTAGAATGAAACATAATCTGAATAAGGAAAGGAAATGAGAAGAATAGGGATGAAAAGGAGAGAGAAAGGAAAGAAGTAAAAAAGAAAGAAAAGAGAGAGAGAGAGAGAGAGAGAGAGAGAGAGAGAGAGAGAGAGAGAGAGAGAGAGAGAGAGAGAGAAAGACAGAGAGAGAAAGAACAAAGATAGAGAAAGACAAAAACAGAAAAACAGAGAAAGAGAGAGAGAGGATTCATAACAATTCTTCATTATCAGATCTTATCATCTATCACCTCAACTGTCACAGTTACTTACCTTCCACTACTGCCTCTATTAGCCACAGTTGATGTGCCACTAACACTGTCAACGTCGACAATCTCACAAGGATTGATGGAACTGGTTCACCGGAATGCAATAAGAAAATCGATCTCATTCGCAACAGAACAAAGAACTGAACATATCGTTTCGTACGCGTTCTGTTCGCGTCCAGAGTTATATTGCCAGGAGCCTCCAGACGGCAATGGAGCTACAGTGACGTGGGGAAAGCTGTTTTATGAAACGCACACCCACCCACACACATGCTGGCATACACAAACACATTCACACACATATACACAGACGTAAATATATATATATACACCCACCCACACTTACAGACATGTAGGTTCACACACACAGACACCTACACCTACTAGTAAACATAAGCATAAGCACACACACACTAATATATATATAAATAAATAAAGCAAACACATACATGCAAGAAAACACACACACAAATAAAAGTACATGCATATAAACAAGAAAACACACGTATCCACACACTCATTTATGCATACACTCACTCTCATATAATCACTGATGAACTTCCACTGAATTGAACAAACGTACACACACACACACACGTTAGCATGTGCACGCGCGCGAGAGCGTGCACACACATACGCACACAAACCGATTAAGACATGCATATGCACCCACACCCACACACATGCAAAAACGCACGCACACGTACACACGTATGCAAAGTATACACACACAAAAGCATGCACAAGGGATGCACACACACACTTACACACTCATACACATACAAATTCATACACCAAAATACACACACATTCACAGACATATATCCACACGTACACAAATACACCCGTATGTGCCAACATGCATATGCACACATACAAACTCAAAAACATAGAAACAGACACAAACTAAAAACGCACACAATCACACTTACACACACACAAAAAGACATATTTACACGCTGGAAAACGAAGAAAAGGGAATAAACATGAAAACAAATGAAAGCGAATAGGAACACGAAGAAAGGATAATAGGAATGGTGAGAATGATAGCTAAGGATATGTGTGTTTATTTTGTTACTATAGAAACGAGTATCTATGTTCACCGCGGCCTTATTAGTCTGTGCACATGCACGTGTTTAAGAGAGCAATTCTGGATACCTTTCTCACTTGCTCTGATCGATCGCTTTCAAAACAGACGAGACTAACATCTGAACTGAATTAGCATTGGAATCCGAACTCAATATATATTTATGTATATGTAAATAAACTTATGTGTAAAGCATATGTTATTGAAGTGTGTTATAGAAATATATGTTAGGGGAAGGGTATTATAGAAGTGCGTTTTATAGAAGCTTATGTTATGGAAAACATGCAGAGCTCATTGCACTGCGCAACGGACCGTCTGGACTCCGGCCAGAATGATACGTGTTGAAATGACATCATACTGCATAGGAGTGTAGAGTTCGTAACTATTGTATCCTGAATTAGTGTTATTTTCGCAAATCTCTTAAGTAAACTGTTCAAATGGCAAATCTGAACTAAAAGGTAATTATATTATTGTTTTTTGTTTGTTTTTATATATTCATATCTGTTGATGTACGTTTGTGTAAGTGTGTGTACGTGTATATGCACGTTTTGCAAATGTGATTGTGTTTATCAGTGAATATGTGTGAGAGTGAGTGTCTACAAAATGTATTTTTATTTTTATTATTATGAATGTGTGTTTAATCGTGTGTGTTTTTGCGTGTTTGCTATTATGTGTGTTTGGCTGTATGTGTGTGTGTTTACTTGTGTGTGTTTGTGTGTTTGATAGTGTGCGTGCGCCCGTGCATGTATGCGGGTATCCGAGCGTACGTGTGTGCGTTTTATGTGTGTGTGTGTGTGTGTGTGTGTGTGTGCGTGCGTATGCATGTGTTTTTATGTGTGCGTGAAGAAAGTATTAGCGGTGCATCAACTGTGTTAGAAAAGCAATTGGTGACTATTCTTCTCTCTCTTATCTCTCCTTCCTCCCCCCTCTTTCCGTCCCTCTCTCTCTCTCTTTCACTTTTTCTTTCTTTTCTTCTCTCTCTCTCTCTTTCTCTCTCTCTCTCTCTCTCTTTCTCTCTCTTTCTCTCTCTTCTCCCT
>BOPN01005324.1:32500-40000 GCA_017312705.2 Penaeus japonicus
TTTTTCTTGTTCTAGTTCTATTCATCCTTGTAACCACTTTCCAAATTATTCTTATATCTTTCAGGAAATAATATCATTGTTTTTTTCATCTTGCTGATACTTATTCTCATTATAATAATAACTTTATATTTTTGTAACAGACAATGTGATCACTTTCTTTATTCATATCATTAATGTCATTTTCATTTTCCCTTCATGATATTTTGAATTCTCATTTCAATTCTCTCACTATCACTATCACTGTCATATTAATATTCCTTTACATTGGCATTCTATGCGTCCTTTTGATCATTATCATTTACTTACACCCTCATTCCAAGTATCATTAACATTGTCATTATCATGTTAATTCTTGTCCACATATATCTCCCTTCCATTTGTCATTATATCTTTCTATTGTAAGTCATCTATTAATTCTCTCATAATATTTTAAAAATAATTCTTACCTCTCTAGCTATAATGATAATATTCATTGCCATTCATAGTTGTTGTTATTTTTTATAAATTATTATTATCAACATCATTGATATCATCATTATTATTTCCATTACTAATATTATTATGATCATTATCTCACTGTCATTCTCATTCACATTCACCTTCTCATTGTCATTCTCACTCACATTCACCTTCTCACTGTCATTCTCACTCACATTCACCTCCTCATTGTCATTCTCACTCACTTTCACCTTTCACTGCCATCCTCACATCCACCTTCTCATTGTCATTCTCACTCACATTAACCTTCTCACTTTCATTCCCACTCACATTCACCTTCTCATTGTCATTCTCACTCACATTCCCTTCTCATTGTCATTCTCACTCACATTCACCTTCGTATTGTCATTCTCACTCACATTCACCATCTCATTGTCATTCTCACTCACATTCACCTTCTCATTTCATTTTCACTCACATTCACCTTCTCACTTTCATTCTCACTCACATTCACCTTATTATTGTCATTCTCACTCACATTCACCTTTTCACTTTCATTCTCACTCACATTCACCTTATTATTGTCATTCTCACTCATATTCACCTTCTACTTGTCATTCTAACTCACATTCACTTTCTCACTGTCATTCTCACTCACATTCACCTTTTCATTGTCATCCTCACTCACATTCACTTTCGCATTGTTGTAAACCACCAGCTGGCACCAGTTTGTAACCCACCGTCTAGCCACCAGTTGGTAAGCCTCCTGCTGGCACTAGTTGTTAGCCACCCACTGCTGCCATCAGTTTGTAAACCACCTACTGGCACTAGTTTGTAACCCACCACTGCGAGCAGTTGTTATAACCACTCGATGCCCTGGTTGTGATGCGGTGGTTAAAGAGACAGACGTTCACGTGCCATGGTCTTTATTGTGGACTCTAATACACTAGACCCTGGCCGAAGGCCAGAGGTCAGAGCGGTTCGCTCTAGTCTGTCTGTCTGACCTCTCTGTCCTGATCTGTCTGTCTGTCTGTCCTTACATGTCCTTAAGTACAAATCTTTAGTCACTTTCTTCGCCTCGGGGTTTCCGTTAGCAAACACAGCTGCCTAGAAAAGCTTGTGTTCTGAGGTGGAAACGAACACAGGAAGCAGGATGCGTCAGGTCAAGACACGCTGCCATCGATATTGCATTGAATTAAGTAGTCATACTTGATCAATGTCTTATGTCACACAATATCAATACCAGTGCCTTACAATTGTCATTCTCACTCGCATTCACCTTCGCATTGTTCATCCTCGCTCATTCACCTTCTCATTGTCATTCTCACTCATATTTACTTTCTCATTGTCATTCTCACTCATATTAACCTTCTCATTGTAATTCTCACTCACCTTCACCTTCTCATTTTCATTCTCTATCACATTCACATTCTCATTGTCATTGTCATTCTCATTCACATTCACCTTCTCATGTTGATTCTAATTCATATTCACATTCTAATTGTCATTCTCACTCACATTCACCTTCGCATTGTCATCCTCACTTCCCTTCTCACGCTCATTACTCACAAACAGACGTCTAACAGAAGCATCTTCCTCCCTCAGGTGAGACTCCCTTACACCTTGCTTCCTGGAACGGCCATCATGCTGTTGCAGAGACGCTCCTCGAGAAGGGCGGAGAAGTGAACGCCAAGGCTTATGATGGTAAGGCGATTGGAAAGCGAGTGACTTCTTAAAGGCGCCAGAAGAATTTTGCTTTTGTTTCTTTTCTCTTCTTTGTCTGTATGGAATTTTATAACAATTATTGTTATAATTTAATAAGGGAATCTTTATCATCTTTTATCATTAATTTTATTGATATTTATTTCTTTATTCTATGAATTTTTCAGTAAAATATTTTCATAGATTATTTTATAAAATAGAAATAAATAGATTTTTCTATATTTCTTTATACTATAAATGTTATAATGATTAGTTATAACAATTATGATAATAATAAGTATGATAATCTTAATTATTATTGACATTATCATTATTATTTTCCTGTTTATCTAAAAGAAATATGATCATCCTCATCATCAATCATAATCATCATCAATGGTGCTATTCATATTATCATTAATATTTCATTACTATAACTATCATTGTTACTCCCATTTCTACTAAATTATCAATTGTTATCATCCTTCTTCTTCTCATTATTGTTATTTTGATGGTGATCCTGTTCTTGTTCTCCTACATGCTTTTGTTGGTGGTGTTGTTGCGAGGTCTTTGTCAGTGATGACAATGACAATGATGATAATGGAGAAAGTAATGGCAACAAAAGCAACAACAATAGTGATGATAATGAAAAGTTTCATGATGTTGATGGTGGTAATGATAACAATATTAATGATAAAGTAATCATCACTGATAATGTTGATGATAACACTTTCATGATGATAATAGAACTAATGATAATGGTAATGACATATTTATGATAACAATGATAATAATAATGGTGATGATGAATAATGATAGTAATAAATTTAGAAATATAAAAGTTTAGTTAAGTCCCCCCGAACGGCGGGTCCGTTTTCTTTGACATACGTAATGTCTCCCATGTTCCACCAATATTTGATGTTTTTTATTTTACGCTTATTTACTACAAGAAAGACATGTTTTGTTTATGTTACACCATTTATCAGGTGTATGTTTTTCCATTATGAAGACTATATATTTTAACTGCATTGAAACAGAA
This sequence comes from Penaeus japonicus, assembly GCA_017312705.2. Taxonomy (NCBI): domain Eukaryota; kingdom Metazoa; phylum Arthropoda; class Malacostraca; order Decapoda; family Penaeidae; genus Penaeus; species Penaeus japonicus. The sequence goes on from BOPN01005324.1 coordinate 35,679, forward strand.
GTGTAAATCGTTTTATATCAATATGATTTTCTGAATAAATTAGCAGACGCTCAACAACACCACGTGTTTCAATGGCTAAAGAACATCTTTATTTACTGCACGAATGTGGCAAGAAAACCCCATATGTATAATTTATACATGTACTCTATATTTCTGTATAATTCTCTATATTATATATATTGTATATATATAAAAAATATATATTACTGATAAATAATTATCAAACATTCATTTTCATTATAATATTCTTTCTCATTATCATACATATATATTTTTTTCTTTTCCTTCTTGTTTCTATACCTTTTCATAATTCTTATTTTCCTTAACATTCTAAGAATTTGCAATTTTATTAATATTCAAAATATCCATACTATTCCTAGCCCTTACCCTTATCACCCTAATCATCTCTATTAATCTCATTCCTAAAACTAGTCTCATTCTCCCTCACATTCACCTTCTCACTGTCATTTTCACTCACATTCACCTTCGCATTGTCATCCTCACTTCCCTTCTCACGCTCATTACTCACAAACAGACGTCTAACACAAGCATCTTCCTCCCTCAGGTTGGACTCCCTTACACTTTGCTTCCCAGAACGGCCATCATGCTGTTGCAGAGACGCTCCTCGAGAAGGGCGGAGAAGTGAACGCCAAGGCTAAGGATGGTAAGGCGATTGGAAAGCGAGTGACTTCTTAAAGCACCAGAAGAATTTTGCTTTTATTTCTTTTCTCCTCTTTGTCTTTATGGAATTTTATAACAAATACTATTATAACTTAATAAGGGAATCTTTATCATCTTTTATCATTAATTTTATTGATATTTATTTCTTTATTCTATGAATTTTTCAATAAAATATTTTCATAGATTATTCTATAAAATAGAAATAAATAGATTTTTCTGTTTCTTTATAATATAAATGTTATAATAATTAGTTATAACAATTCTGATAATAATAAGTATGATGATTTAAATTATTATTGATAATATCATTATTATTTCATGATTATCTAAAAGAAATATGATCATCCTCATCATCAATGGTGCTATTCATATTATCATTATTATTTCATTACTATAACTATCATTATTACTCCCATTTCTATTAAATTATCAATTGTTATCATCCTTCTTCTTCTCATTATTGTTATTTTGATGGTGATCCTGTTCTTGTTCTCCTACATGCTTTTGTTGGTGGTGTTGTTGCGAGGTCTTTGTCAGTGATGACAAAGACAATGATGATAATGGAGAAAGTAATGGCAACAAAAGCAACAACAATAATGATGATAATGAAAAGTTTCATAATGTTGATGGTGGTAATGATAACAATATTAATGATAAAGTAATCATCACTGATAATGTTGATGATAACACTTTCATGATGATAATAGAACTAATGATAATGGTAATGACATATTTATGATAACAATGATAATAATAATGGTGATGATGAATAATGATAGTAATAAATTTAGAAATATAAAAGTTTAGTTAAGTCCCCCCGAACGGCGGGTCCGTTTTCTTTGACATACGTAATGTCTCCCATGTTCCACCAATATTTGATGTTTTTTATTTTACGCTTATTTACTACAAGAAAGACATGTTTTGTTTATGTTACACCATTTATCAGGTGTATGTTTTTCCATTATGAAGACTATATATTTTAACTGCATTGAAACAGAAGTGTTAATCATTTTATATCAATATGATTTTCTGAAGAAATTAGCAGACGCTCAACAACACCACGTGTTTCAATGGCTAAAGAACATCTTTATTTACTGCACGAATATCTTATATTTATCTTTACTTATTTATATTTATCTTTACTGCACGAATGTGGCAAGAAAACCCCACAAATATTAAGGAAGGAAATATTTTATGATACTGATGATAACACTCTCATGATAATGATGGAACTAATGATAATGATATAATGATAATAATGATGGTGATTGGAAGGTGAATAATGATAGTAATAACAGTAATGATGGAAATAATATTTATTGATTATGATGATAATTCTTATTATAATGAATATTTTAAATATTGATTATAAATGATTATAAATTTATTATGAATTGTAATTATCATTAATGATAATGATTATTTTTAATGATAATGATTATTTTTATGTTATTATCATTTTTAGAAATCATCATTGCTGTTATTATTTTTATCATCATTAATATTTTCATTATCATTATTATCATTATGAATATTATATAATTATCATTATTATTAGAATTATCATTATTATTATCTTCATTATTATTTTTATCCTCCTCATTATCATTATTATTCATGTTATTGTCATAATTATCTTCACTAATATTTCTATCATTATGATTGATATTTTTTATCATTTTATTACCATTGCTATCATTATAGCTATCATGATTACTGTTATTATTGCAATGGTGTTCGTAAATATAATAATAAAAACAATAAAAATTACAATAATTATCATAGTAATAAAAAAATATTTATATATTATTGATAAATGATTATCAAACATTCATTTTCATTATAATATTCTTTCTCATTATCTCATTGTTTCTATACCTTTTCATAATTCTTATTTTCATTAGCATTCTTAGTATTTGCAATTTTATTAATATTCAAAATATTCATACTATTCCTAGCCCTTATCTTTATCACCCTAATCATCTCTATTAATCTCATTCCTAAAACTAGTCTCATTCTCCCTCACAATCACCTTCTCATTGTCATTCTCACTCACATTCACCTTCTGATTGTTATTCTCACTCACATTCACCTTCTCATTGTCATTTTCACTCGCCTTCACTTTCTTACTGTCATTCTCACTCACATTCACCTTCGCATTGTCATCCTCACTTCCCTTCTCACGCTCGTACTCCTTCACACGTCTAACAGAAGCATCTTCCTCCCTCAGGTTGGACTCCCTTACACTTTGCTTCCCGTAACGGCCATCATGCTGTTGTAGAGACGCTCCTCGAGAAGGGCGGAGAAGTGAACGCCAAGAGATGAGAATGGTAAGGCATTGGAAAACAGTGACTTCTTAAAGAGCGCCAGAAGAAGTTTGTTTTTGTTTCTTTTCTCATCTTTGTCTCTGTGGAAATTTATAACAATTATTATTCAGATCTAATAAGGATACATCTATCAGCAGTTTTTCTTATTTCTTCATCATTCATTATTCTTTTCTATTTATGCATTCCTTATGTTTTAGTTGTTTATTTGAGTTATTTGTAAATGTTACTTATTCATTATCATTTATCATATGAATTTCAATGTTATGATCAGTATTATCATAAAAATATTCATTTTTATTATACATAAAAAATATTCATTTTTATTATCATTTATTAAAATGTATTATTATTTCAAAAATTTTCTTTTGTAATAGTCACTTTTCATCATTCATCTTTTTTCCTCCTCTTTTACTCTTTTCATTATTGATATAATTTTCATTTTTATTTCAATTTTTTTTCTATATGATTTTATACATATCATTCCTATTATTATTATTATTATTATTGTTATAGTTAAAAATATTATTATTTTAATTATTCGTATTACTCCTATTTCTATTTCAATTATTATCATAGGTTATCCTTCCTCTTGTCATCATTGATAATTTTGCTGATGATCCTGTTGTTCTTGTTCTCCTACATGCTTTTGTTGTAGTTGTGAGGTCTTTATCACTCATAGTACCAGTGTCGGTAAATCATGATGGTAATGACAATGAGGATAACACGATGGCTTCCTTGTTCTTCCTTCTTGCAAACACCCAAGTCTGCTCACAGCTTGCTTGCAACAAACATGGCTATGCAGGTGCTGTAGAGGAATGCACTACTTGGCATTCGTTTTACAAAATACCTCTTCTCGCAACTTAAGTTAGGTTTGCTAAGTACAAAGATAACATATCCAAATGAAATATCAATAATATAAGTTCATACGAGAAAAGATATTACCTATTTTGTTTGATTATTATAAAGATAATGATAATACTAATAAAAATAACCATAATAATGATGATAATGATAATGATGACTAAGAATAACATTGATTATAATTATATAAAAACATTAAAGATAACAATAACAATCATTATTATTATCAATATCAAAATCAAACTAGTTAGAATGACCATTATTATTTTTAATAATTTTTATGACTGATATCATAATTTCTTTCATTATAAATATTATGTTACTGATAATACTAATTCCAAAAACAATGATAGAAGTATAATGAGATCCTTATTTTCATTATGGTTATTATTTTCCTTCCTATCATTGCCATCAGAATATGCATTAAAATTATAATGATCATAATCATTCTTA
>BOPN01005324.1:52500-55000 GCA_017312705.2 Penaeus japonicus
AGATAATACCTATACCTATTTTGCCTCACAGCCTCTTTGGGGAGACCGGGAACGTGTAGACTGCCCATGAACATGTGTTTGATTTTTTCTGAACCTATTTTGTCCTGTGGCGTAATAGGTTCCGTAACGGAATCAGTTCTGAATGAAAGGAATGGAAATCTCTGTTGCGTGTTTCAAGACTCTCGATATCTTGTTTTTCATATCAATAAAATTGGGTGAATATGTTTTGTTTTCTTGGCTTTTTCCTATTTGCCACTTCTGTTTTCCTACTTTTCTTACAAATTTTATTTATTTATTTTTTAGATAATTATCATTCATTTAGTTTAATCCACTGTTTAGAGTGGATCATCAATTGATAAATCCTTTGCAACATTAAACAATTATGATTAAATTAAATCAAATTAATTAAGTTAAAAAAAAGAATGCATTTATATTTTTATTTCAGTTGCTTACCTGTCTATCTGTCTCCCTATCTTTCTGTCTTTCTAACTATCTTTTTATCTCTCTTCTCTATATCTCTACCTTCCTATCTATCGTTCTTCCACTACATCTATCTTCATATCTCTCTATCTTATCCCTCTTTCTTCCTATCTCTATCTTTTTTATCTGACTCTTCTTATTCCTCTCTATTCCTATCTCCTCTTTCGAACTATCTTTCTCTAAACCTCTATATTTACACACAGCATATAACTACTTCCTCTTCCTCCTCTTTCCCTTCTCCACTTCCTCCACCCCCCTTATTTTCCTCTTTCTCCTACTTTTTCCCTTCCCCCCCCCCCCCCTTCCTCTTCATCCGTATTCACTCCTCCCCTTCGTCCTTATCTTCTTCCTCTTAGTTTTTCCCTTCTCCACCTCCTCTTTCTCTTCTCCACCCCCTCCCTCTTATCCTCCTCCTCCTCCTCCTTCCCATCTGTAAGGCACTGATACTGATATTATGTGACCCAAGACATTGATCATGTATGTCTACTTAATTCAATGCAATATCGATGGCAGTGTGTTTTGACCTGACGCTTCCTGTCTCCTGTGTTCGTTTCCGCCTCGGAACACTAGTTTTTCTAGGCAGCTGTTTTTGTTAACGGAAGGCCCGAGGCGTAGAAAGTGACTAAATGGTACTTAAGGACATGTAAGAATCACAGAGAGACAGATCAGGACAGAGAGGTCAGACAGACAGACTAGAGCGAACAGCTCGGGTGTATTAACAGTCCACAATAAAGACCATGGCACGTGAACGTCTGTCTCTTATCCACTGGATCACAACCAGGGCATCGAGTGGTTATAACAACTGCTCTCAGTGGTGGGTTATAACTGTGGCCAGCAAGCTGGTTATACCTAGTGCCAGCTGATGGTTTACTTCTACCTTATCTGCCTCTTCCTTCGCTTTCTCTTCTCATCCCCTTTCTCCTTCCCCTCCCCTTTCCCTTCCTCCCCCCCCCCCCCCCCCCCCCCCCCCCCCCCCCCCCCCCCCCCCCCCCCCCCCCCCCCCCCCCCCCCCTCTTTCCCTTCTCCTTCCCCTCCCCCTTATCTTCCTCTTTCCCTTCTCTCTCCCACCCCCTCCCTTTTTCCCTTCTCCTTCTTCTCCTACTCCCCCCCCCCCTTATCTTCCTCTTTCCCGTCTCCTTCCCTTCCTCCCTGCCCTCCCCATCCCTCTTATCTTCCCCTTCTTCCTCCTCTTTCCCCTTCCCCCCTTCCTCCTTCCCCATCCCCTTCCCCCTTATCTTCTCTATCCCTTCTCCTTCCCTTCCTCCTTCCCACCCCCCACCCCCTTATATTCCCCCTTCCTCCTTCTTCCCTTCTCCTTCCTTTCCTCCTTCCCATTCCCTTCCCCCTTATCTTCTTTCCCTTCTCCTTCCCACCCCTCTCCCCCTTGTCTTTCCCTTCTCCTTCCTTTCCTCCTTCCCATTCCCCTCCCCCTTATCTTCCTCTTTCCCTTCCCTCTCCCCCTTATCTTCCCCTTCCTCCTCCCTCTTCTCTCTTCCTCCTTCCCTTCCCTCCTTCCCCACCCCCCTCTCCCTTATCTTCCCCCTTCCTCCTCCTCCCTCTTCCCTCCTTCCTTTCCTCCTTCCCACCCCCTCCCCCTTATCTTCCCCCTCTCCCCTCCCCTCTCTCTCTTCTCCTTCCCTTCCTCCTTCCCAACCCCCTCTCCCTTATCTTCCCCTTCCTCCTCCCTCTTTTCCTTCTTCCTTCTCAACCCCCTCCCTCTTATCTTCCTCTTTCCCTTCTCCCTCCCACCCCCCTCCATTGAAGTTAAATGATCCAGTGAGTCATTTTAGCTCAAAGGTCCAAGCGACGAGAATTTTCCTTTCTCACGCTTTCCACCATATTTTGACAGCATGTATCTTGTGGATAGCCTGGCCCATTGCATGAATGTAACATCCCATACCTTTGGAGATAATACCATAGGATTTACTACACACACACAAACAAACTCACACACTTATACACAAACAAACACACAGATATACACACAAGCAAACACACACTCATACACAAGCAAACACAC
>BOPN01005324.1:57500-77500 GCA_017312705.2 Penaeus japonicus
GTAACTCATAGAGGGGTGAGGGTGATAGAGAGGAGAGTGGGAGAGGTTGGGTGGCGGGTGAGGGTGGGGGGGAGGATAGGAGGGTAGGAGGGTAGGGCTCCCAGGACAACAACAACTAAAAACCTTAAATAATTAAAGCGAACTAAAAGTTAAAAAACATAAAATACAAACGAAAAACTAAGTAACATAAACGAGAATAAAAGAACTACTAAAATGAACTTAAAAAGCACAAACTAAAAAAGCATGAACTGATAAAAATGAACTTAAAATAACGCAACTAAAACGTCGAAAGCGACGAGTAAAAAGGTAAATAAAAGGCGAGGTGAGCGAACAAGGTAAACATTGGCGACGTAAACAAAGTCGCGAGCGAGTACACACCTGAGGTCCGCAGGTAGCGAGCCCCAAGAAAACACTACAAAAACATCCGAGCACAAAAGCTTAGCCCGAAGCCTGCCCTGACGTCGGTGCATGATAGCGACACCGCGCAGCTCAGGTCACTCCTGATTGGTCGAGGTCTGATGTTGAGGAACGGGGATGCTTGTAGCTGGCACGAAGGCCAGCTACAAAAAGCGCAAATTTGAAAATTTTTAATTAGTGGCCAAGTTCAAGACAGCAGATCTGATAGTGGACGACGAAGCAGTGGACTACTGTGAGAAAGGAAAGATACTAGGGCTAACAATTAGCAGAAGAGGAATTGTCCCTCATATAAATGAAAGAGCAACCAAAGCTAAACATCAGCTGAACAAGATCAGAAGGTTCCAGACACTGAGTACTGAAACCAAGCTCTACATTTATAAAGCCCTAGTGCGGCCCATCATGGAATACCCGCCAGTGCCTACTCACACCATTTCCAGAAGGCAGATGATGAAGCTACAGACTATTCAGAACCAGGCAGGCAAATGGATTCTGAATATTCGCTTTCCTGAAGTAGTCACTGCACGAGAGATCCATGAAAGACTAAGGATCGAGGCGATCAACAAGAGACTCCACCATCAAGCAAGAAGAAGATGGACAAGAATCCAAGATGAGGATGAGGAGCTCTACAATCGCCTCAACGTTCGTCCAGAAGGCACACATGCCTGGTGGCCCAAAAGCCTCAGCAGAATCAATGGCATTGAAGAAGTTGAGGCCATATTCACGGCATCAGGTACAGGAGACCGATGATCAAGTAAGGAGGCAACCATGAAGAGGAGAACCTAAAAGAAGAAAGAAGAAGTAAATCTCAAGAGGACCTGCACATTTAAGCTCAAGAATGAAGTTTTTTTAAACACCTTTTAATCCAGACTACAAGCTCCACTTCAACGTCAAGCACGGCACATCATGCATAGCAGTGAGAGGTGACGTGCGAGGTCGGCGAAGTGCAGCGTGGGCAAAGCTGAAGAATTTAAAAAAAAAAAAAAAAAAAAAAAAAAAAATCCTTAAAAAATAGCCTGCTAGGTGTTCTGGTTTCTGGCTGCCTCCCGAGGGGTTGACCCGGGGCTTTGTTCAGCTACTAAGGGCGCACATGCAAGCTGTTTCGATTTCTTTCTCCTGGTCTTACAACTGGCCTTTTCTCCTTTCTTCCACCTTTTCAGCTTTCCTTCTATCACTTTATCTCCTCGCAAATTTCATTTCCACTATCCTCCAGTCTCTTTCATCATTTCTTCACTTTACACACTTCCATTATTCACTTCAACTTCCTTCTCCTCAAGACCAACTCCAATAAAAAGCTAATACTCTCTTCACTCTACTTAACTTTCTAACTCTCACTGTATCTCCTCCCAAGTTTCTTTTCACTATCTCTCCAGCTCCTTTCACCACTTCCTCTTCCGCTTTATCACGCTTCAAAAAAAAAAAAAAAAAAAAAAAAAAAAAAAATAAACATCTTTTTTGGTTTTTACTAACTCAATTTAACTAACTAATAATAAATAATAAAGAATCCTTATCCCTCATCCCAACCCAAGTTCCAGACCCCTTCCTCCCAACCCTCTTCAACTTACTCACCCCCACAGATAAGAAGAAGAATCAATCAATCAACAATCAACAAGACTTTTCCCCTTCCGACCCGGCAGGCCTCCCGGAAGGTTTTGAGTGGACATGACACTTCAATAACTTAAAAAGTCAGACAGGGAGTTTCGTCCTCCCACTACTTTAACTACGACTTTCCTTCATTTTCCTGACTGTTTTTCTTCACCTCAACTCTTCGTCTAACTTAACTGTCCCCTTCCACTTCGGTGGGAGTTCTAGTTTCCTTTTCCAGACCTATATGAGGTTGCACAACAAACGAACTTAAACACAAACTTACCTGAAAACTCAAGGAGATGCTAGCTGGGATGACCTCCTCCCGAAACTCATCCCCCGAAGAAGACCTGGAAATAAAGGAAATAAAAAGCTATCAATACACGGAATATGTGAACACGGGCACATATGTGTGCACATGTGGTTAAAAAAAAAGAAAAAAAGGTGAAGGTGAAACCTCAGTTATAATTAAAAATGTCAATACATATAAAAAAAATATATATGTAATCGTGGGTATATGTTCAAGATACATATGCGCACATATGTATATGTGTACATATTTAGGTATGACAGCACAAATATGTCAATATCTGCGTAAGTGCTGAGGCACACATAAGAGAGAGAGAGAGAAAAAACAAAACAAAAAAAAGGAAAGGAAAGGTAAAAGGTGAAGGTAAAACATGGGCATCTTAAATGCTACTCTACTTGTGGGAAAAAAAAAAAAAAAAAAAAAAGGTGAAGGTTAAACATGGGCATTTGAAATTTTATTCTATTTATATACATAGAAAAACTATGTACAAAAAAGATCAATACTATTTATAAATTACCTGCGCCAGACCGTTACACCCTAGTGGTCCCCCACCTCCACCACGGCGGGTCTTGCCAACCGACAAAAACACGATGAATAGGTCCTAAAAGCAAAATTAACTAAGACGAACAATTGATGACCAGCAAGGGGTTACGCCCCCCACCTGTTATTATCTTCTCCTAGTATTTCTTTTTAGGTAGCTAGCTGCCATCTTAGTTCTTCGTCCGCTTCTTCTTCTTTCGAGAATCTACATTCTCCACTTTCCTTATTGTATTGTACTGTATTGTTGTACAGACCTATATTGATATTCTCATTGGCGGTCAAATTGGATTGGTAACGGTTGGGGGGAGTCTCAACCATGAAACGTAACTCAACACCACTTAGTCTCATTCAGGTCTGGCAAATGCTGCCCCAGATAGAGTCTAGAGGGCAAATTTCAGAAGAAACTTGCACCCCGATTCACTCAGACTCAAGACTCACTCAACTCAGATCAGGAAGGATTACTGATCAGTCACTCAAGACATCAGTCACCACTCGACCTCACCTGAGATAACAGCACCTGCTCCAGCTTACCTGCTCCAGCTGAAGCTATCTAGAAGCCTCCAAGGAAGAAGAAGAAGAATCTACAAGAACTCTTTGAAGGAAGAGTTATAATCTACATTGCTACACTTATAGCAAGAAGAAGAAGAATTACCTGGATTACCTGACCTAATCCCAAGTGGGCACCACTTATGCCAAGGAGTTGACATCTTGAAGGAGTTGGCATACTAAAAAGAGATCCCTTCAGAGTAAGGGTTTTGACACTCGGCTCTCTCGAGCCAAGCACCGAGGTGCTACAAGAGATCCTTGTAGGCACACACCTGTCCCCCCCTGTCCTTTACCACCACTTTCGGCGTTAGGATAACACCGTTTGTTTCCGAAGGCGAACCCTGCGGTTTACCCGGCGAAGGCCGAGGTCTCAAAGGGGTCCCTTAGTTGGGATACTGGAGGAAACACTCGGAGGTTGCCACCTTTGTTAGGCATAGGGAACGGCGGCAGGCCACTCTAACACTCCTGCCAACTCTAGCTAGACACCGTCTACATAGCCAACCTGGTTAGGCTCCTCAGAGATAAGAGGAGGTTGTAAGAGATAGGACTTAATCTGACAACTCAGGCAGGACTTGGACTTTTTGCAGTGGTAGGATCGAGCTATGCATTGGGAACCATGGCTTCGACCACCAAAATTAAAGTAAACCTCGATGGCATTCCGACTCTAACTCGTAAACAGGAACTGAACTCTCTGATGTTTAGCAATGGTATACATTTCCTAAGAATCATTGATGCAAGGAATGGATACATTGTTTTGCCAAAGACCCTAACCGATGCCGATAAAATAATGTCACCAGAATTCCGCCAAAAGCTTAAGAGCTCCGGTTTTGACCCCAGATGCCTCTTGAAACCAAAGCTAAGATGACTATTGTAGTCAAAAAAGTGGACTCGTACATTACAAGCCACTCTAATGAAGAGATAAAAGAGGAACTGGTAAGACAACTCAGCCTGCAAATCGATGAAGTCTATAAGATGCCACAACATGGAATTGTTAAGATTCGATTCCATGATATACAGACTGCCAAAAAGATTAAAGAACAAGGACTGATTCTATACAACTACAGTATAAACCCGGCCCAGATCGAAGAGGAACGATTCACTCGAGTAATTCAGTGTATGAATTGCTACGAATATGGCCATACAAAGGGTAAATGTACTAGGAAGAATGCTGAAAAATGCAGTGAATGTGGTCAGACCGGACACAGGTTCACGACATGTAAGAACACCACGAAAAAATGCCTAAACTGTGGAGGCGAACACAGGACTCTCTCTGGAAGCTGCCCTATTAGAAGGAAAGAAATCACAAAGGCAGTAGAAAAGAAGCAAGAGATCCAAGCCCAGAAAGAGTCCAGACTACTGAGTGAAGTAGTAAAGAACACTGCAAAGGCTACAGCTAAGGTCGAGAAAACGATCGAAAAGACAGCCAAAGCCACAGCCGAAATTACCAAAACGGCGACTAAAGAGACGCAGCCACCCATCATGCAGCTGCCCAACTGTAGTGATGTGCTTCGCCCCAGCCATCCCTCCAGGGAAGAATAAGCGAGTTCCCCCTTTGATCGCCACGAGGGGAGGAAGCGCCAAGAGATGGCGCTGCCCTGGAGGGCCTACTACTCCCTCCCTCCCTGGAAGGAGGGCCTACCACATGCTCCCTCCCTGGAAAGAGGCCCATATAACCCCTGCGAGGCCGTGTTTCGGGAGCAGATAGCCTCTTGCAGATGAGCCACTAGCTCGGCAACGCGCTGCTCACAACTTGTGCCCTTTTGGCACTTGTTGTCTTTTCTTTAATTTTATTGGAACTTTTATTGATCTTTTTATCATTGTTTAAGGGTTGCGGCCATAGATAAATTCATGGCCAGGCCAAGGAAGAATATTGTTGATATGCAAGGAGGAGAGACCTTTTGTGTTTGAATATAAATATATTAAATAAACTTTGATGATCGGAACTATTTTATATTTTTCAAGTCCTTTTTGTGAAACACTGAAATAAGAATGTTTGCCTGACTCTAGCCACGCCTGCTCGGCAATGTCCTGTGTAGGAACTCTTTCTTTCCACATACAAACTGACATACACTCATACACATAAATAACATACATTTTACACGTCTTCTACTGTCTCGCATATACACGGGTGCTGATCCCTTATCAGCTGGTGGCAGCCTACCCCTACACAGGACGGGATTCACGTTACCATGAATTCAATCGGGATACTTTGGGGCAAGGGAATGTCTCAGGGAATCACTACAGCTCTTATTTATTTTTCGTGGCAGCAAACATTAATTTCAGGTAGTTCTTTCGTATGCGTTAAAGTTTATTTCAGGGATTCAAAGTCCAGTATTTTCCGTTTAGGTCAAGATTTTTCATTTAAAGTAATGGGGAAACGAAAACTGCGGAGAGGGTTAGTTGTTGAGCCAGAGGCAGGTCCATCGGGAGAATCTTCACAAGACGATTCAAACACGAGTGGTGAGTTGACCCTTTTGCCCAGAGAGAACATGGATATTGCATTGTTTGACGAGTTACAAACTCAAATTAATAGTCTGAAAGCTCTGGTCCAAGATTTGCAGGTAAAGAATTCGGATTTAGAACTGAAATTAGAACAGAACAGGGCAACACCAAGTACTAGTGAAGCTTTTTCCCGTGAACCTGTGGAGTATGTTGTACAGAAGGAAGCGGTAATTATTTTTAAAGCTGAGACCTCTGCTGCTCAACCACTGAAAAGAAATCAGGAGGTAGAGAGTTGGATCCGCAGCATTGAGAATTTGACTAGACCTCCCACTGATTCGGCCTATATTCGCGCGGCGAAGGCTTCCTGTAGAGGTACGGCAGACTTGATAATCAATGGACCCCTGTTTGATAGAATTTCAAGTTGGGAAGAATTTAAAGTAAAAGTAAGGGTTAAATTCAGAGGGACATGTTCTGCCACAGACTTTTTTAGACTACTTGAAGGATATAAGTTGAAGTCCGATCAAGCTCCTCTTGATTTTTATGTTCTTTTAGAGGGGAATGTGTACCAAGGTTTTTATGATTATCCTGGAGCCATAGGGGATCCTGACGAATTGATCAGGAGGGTATTTTTAAGAGGTTTGCCATCTTGGTTGAGGGAAGCTTTAGTCCTAAAAGAGGATGGTTCGTTGTCGGAGATTGTCGATGCTTCTCAGAGGATTTGGAACCTTCGAGTTGGTGTAAAAGGTGAAAGTGAAGGTAATGTGAGTACCCCAGATACAGCAGGTGAACCTGAGTACCCAAGGAGAAGTTTTCGTCCAAGGCAAGTAGCTTCTGTTGAAAGGTATTGTTCTTATCACAAATCTGATTCCCATGATACAGCCGACTGTCGAAGTCGTCGACCGACGAGTTGTTTCCTGTGTAACAAGGAAGGACACTTTGCAAACAGGTGTCCCTTTCTCGCGGCCCGCCGGGACGAAGAGGTTCCGACCCCAGGCGGAGGACCCCAAGGAACCAGTATTGCCCGTGAGTAGCCAAGTAAAACATGGGAGACCCATAGTACACTTACAGATTAATGGTCTAACGGCTGAAGGATTTGTGGATACAGGATCGGAAGTGACTATACTTTCCCGAGATACCATGGAAAGGTTTAAGATACACCGGCCCTTTTCTTCGTCGAAAACCCTGCGAGGTGCTTCGGGACGACAGTTTCAGCCTGAAGCGGAAGCGACGGTAAGAATTGAAATCGCTCCTCATGTCTTCTGCTTCCATAAAATATGTATAGTGGATGAAATATCTTTCCCAAGTGATATTTTACTGGGCATAGACTTACTCAGAAGGTTCAACTTCCGGCTAATTTCCTATCACTCACCCCTTAGAAAATATATGGTGTTTAATGGCGTGAAGGTGCCGCTCACATATTCCGATGCCGCCTCAAGGGAGGTGCAGGTGATTAATAAGACCATCCCTGGAAGAGAAAAACCTGGTTCAGGTGGACGGACGTGCAACATGGGTGAGGTAGAAAACAGTGTTGTGGTTCAGAAGACAGTGCAGTGCCCTCCCCATAGTGGTGTTTTTATACATGGACGAGTGCAGAATGGAACCAGGCATCCGGAGGTATGTATCTGTGGAATAACTGATCGTGTATTAGTGCCTAGGACCGTGGTGACTGTAAAAATGAACATGGTTAATGTGTGGGTAGTGAATGATGGACCAAAGCCAGTGACACTTAAGGGGGGTATGGTTATCGCAAGAGTTGAGCCGGTAGAACAAACTTTTCACCAAGACTCTGCTTCAAGGGAAGTGCCTCCTAAGAACTTTGTGCCCACTAGCAGGGAGGATAATGATGGGGATTCCCTAAGCAGTGTTACAGAGGAATTCATCGACGATTTCGATGACTTTTATGGGACCCAAGATTTCGGCTACACTGAGGACCAATATACCGTCTTCCCTGAAGCTAATTTCGAAACATACACTGTGGGCGAGACGGAAGCTAGCTTCGACATACCGAAGGAGAAGGTAAACCATCTTACAATTGAGCAAAGGTACCAATTGTTTGTTATCTTAAACAAATTTCCCAATTTATTTAAGGAAGGAGCTCCACTGGGGAAGGTGCCAGGTATTTCCCATAAGATAGTCACCTCCAGTGAGACCCCTCTGAGGACCAGACAGTGGCGTCTACCGGAACATGCGAGGACCACAATAAGGGAAGAGTGTGATAAGATGCTTACTGGTGGCATCATCGAGCCTTCAAAGTCTCCTTGGTTGTCCCCCGTGGTTCTGGTCAGGAAAAGGGACGGGCAGGTAAGGTTCTGCATTGACTTTAGGAACCTGAACAAAGTAACGATTGGGGATGCATATCCAATGCCCCGTATAGACCAGACCATTGATGAACTGCATAACACTGAGTGGTTTACTGCCCTTGATGCCCGTTCTGCTTAATGGACAGTGGAAGTAGATCCAGAGGATAGGCCTAAAACGGCTTTTTTCAGATGGCCACCGACTTTTCCAGTTTGCCAGGCTTCCTTTTGGACTCGCCACGGCCCCATCCACCTTCCAGAGGGCCATCAACACGGTATTGGCTCCAGTCTTGGGGAGGCATGTGCTAGCATACCTGGATGACGTGGTGGTTTACTCCCGCTCGTTTGAGGAACATCTTGAACATCTGGAAGAAACTTTAGACTTGCTCAGTAAGGCTGGTTTCTGCCTAAATGTTGGTAAGTCCTCCTTTGCCACTCATGAGTTTAGATTCCTGGGATATCTCATAACCCAGGAAGGGATACAGCCAGACCCAGCAAAGGTAGAGGCCATTAAGACCATGAGGCCCCCACAGAATGTGAAGGGAGTCAGACAGTTTTTGGGTTGTACAGGGTTTTTCCGAAAACATATCCCCAATTATGCCATGATAGCTGCCCCACTCACCTCTTTAACCAGGAAGGGAAGATCATTTCGGTGGACAGAAGAGCATCAGCAGGCCTTTGAGGAGCTGCAGCGACGACTGATGTCGGCACCGGTCCTCCGGAAACCAGACTTTAACCGTCCCTTTGAGGTGCATTCCGATGCGTCACAGGTAGCCATCGGCGCATGTCTTATGCAGCGAGATGGGGAAGGGGTCCCTCATGCTGTTGCCTATTTTTCCCGAAAGCTTAGGGAGGTAGAAAGGAGATATCCCGTGATTGATATTGAGGCCCTGGCAGTTGTTGAAGCTGTCAGAAATTTTGATGCATATCTTTATGGTAAATCCTTTGAGATTTATACCGACCACCGGCCTTTAGTATATGTATTTAAACAGGTCACTAAATCAATCAGGATGACAAGATGGTCCCACGAACTCTCCTTCTACCAGTATGAACTTCGGTACAAACCAGGTGCTTCCCATCATGTACCTGACCTCCTTAGCAGAGCAGTAGCGGCAACATCTCTTGTCATGGACGCCCAGAAGATTGCCGAAGAGCAACGGAAGGACCCCCTATGGACTGAGATCATCCAGTACCTCCAGGAACAAAGACTGCCCCGACGAAGAACACCCTTTCCTTTAGAAGAATTTGAGGTAAGCGATGGCCTGTTATACCATAAAGGGTTGCGGCCATAGCTAAATTCATGGCCAGGTCAAAGACAGATTTTGAGTATGGAAGGAGGAGAGACCTTTTGTTCTTTGTGTGGAAATGAATATAAATAATAAAAATAAATAAGAGCTGTAGTGATTCCCCGAGACATTCCCTTGCCCCAAAGTAAATTCCCGATTGAATTTATGGTAACGTGAATCTCGTCCTGTGTAGGGGTAGGCTGCCACCAGCTGATAAGGGATCAGCACCCGTGTATATGCGAGACAGTAAAAAGGCCATCCAAATGTAATATTTATGTATGTGTATGAGTGTATGTCAGTTTGTATGTGGAAAGAAAGAGTTCCTACACAGGACATTGCCGAGCAGGCGTGGCTAGAGTCAGGCAAACATTCTTATTTCAGTGTTTTCATTTGTCTTAAAAGATACACTTAAAAGATATAAAAAGAATAGTTCCGATCATAGTTTATTATTATTCATATTCAAACAGAAACAAAAGGTCTCTCCTCCTTGCATATTCAAAATGTATTCCTTTGGCTGGCCATGAATTTAGGCTATGGCCGCAACCCTTTTAAAACAATAATATAGCAATAAAATTCCAATAAAATCAAAGAAAAACAACAAGTGCCAAAAGGACACTTGTTGTGAGCAGTGCTTTGCCGAGCTTGTGGCTCATGTGCTAGAGGCTATCTGCTCCCGGAACACGGCCTCGCAGGGGTAATATGGGCCTCTTTCCAGGGAGGGAGCATGTGGTAGGCCACCCTCCTTCAGGAGGGAGTGAGTAGTAGGCCCTCAGGGCAACGCCCCATCTCTTGGCGCCACTTCCCCTACGTGGCGACAAGGGACACTCGTGTACTCCCTGGAGGGATGGCTGGGGCGAAGCACATCACTACACTACTCCTCCCCCTCAAAGTTCATAGGCCGCATCGTCAAGGCCTGTGGACTAAACACACACTGCAAAATAAAAAGGGGTTTTACTGCCGCGCATAGTTAAGTCATCATCCAGGCAAAAGAATAAATCTGTAAAAATATGGAAAGGGGAGAGAACCACGACCTTAAATAAAAACAAACAGCCAACATTAAAATAATAAATAATAAAAAAAATAGCAATTAAGAAAAAGAAACTAAAAACTGGCTGAACCCATCAAAAATCCTTAATCCTAAAACATCAAAAATACTTAAAATTAACCTTAAAATTAAAACCAGTAAAACAGCCACAAAGAATCGAGACAGGGATAACCCACTCTAATTTCTACTGGGCGAAACACTGTTAGCCCTTAACCACAATCACGATCAACTCCAAAAGAAGATAATACCTACATAGGTTGTGGACGCGCTTACTCCCGGTTACTCGTACCAGGGACACCGGGATCCTCGGTTCCATCGTCCATATCACCCTCAGGGAAGAACTCGAGCTCTTCTTGCACCACGTACCGCTTCATCTGGTTACAGTGGTAATAATAATAATAAACTTTGATCGGAACTATTTTATATTTTTCAAGTCCCTTTTTTGTAAAACACTGAAACAAGAATGTTTGCCTGACTCTAGCCACGCCTGCTCGGCAATGTCCTGTGTAGGAACTCTTTCTTTCCACATACAAACTGACATACACTCATACACATACATAACATACATTTTACACGTCTTTTACTGTCTCGCATATACACGGGTGCTGATCCCTTATCAGCTGGTGGCAGCCTACCCCTACACAGGACGAGATTCACGTTACCATAAATTCAATCGGGAATTTACTTTGGGGCAAGGGAATGTCTCGGGGAATCACTACAGCTCTTATTTATTATTATTATTTATATTCATTTCCACACAAAGAACAAAAGGTCTCTCCTCCTTCCATACTCAAAATCTGTCTTTGACCTGGCCATGAATTTAGCTATGGCCGCAACCCTTTAAAACAATACAATAAATGATCAATAAAATTCAGTAAAAAGTAAAAGACAAAATTGAAATAAAACAACAAGTGCCAAAAGGGCACAAGTTGTGAGCAGTGTCGTTGCCGAGCTAGTGGCTCATGTACAAGAGGGCATCTGCTGCCGATCCAGCGCCTCGCAGGGGTATTTATGGGCCCCCTTCCAGGGAGGGAGCATGTGGTAGGCCCTCCTTCCAAGGAGGGAGCGAGTAGTAGGCCCTCCAGGACAACGCCATCTCTTGGCGCCGCTTCCCCCTCGTGGCGACAAAGGGAAACTCGTGCATTGGTCCTGGAGGGATGGCTGGGGCGAAGCACATCACTACAATTTGACACTCTGTGTGTATGTCTTTGTATGTACGTGTATATATTTTATATATACAATACTCCCGTTCGTGTATCTGTATCTGTTTGAATACTCATATACATAAGGTAAAAAATAAACACCTGGAGTAATATCCAAACGAAATACTCAACATAACAGCCGAAGACTGCCGTGGGGAATCGAAAAAAAAGAACAGCGAGAAGGCCACATTCAGGGGAGAAGCTCTCTCGCGCTGACAGGTGGCCTACGTCCGCCTGAACAGACGAAGGATTGAGTAAGTGAGTGAGTGAATTAATGAATCAATTAATCAATTAGTTGATTAATTAAGTTATTAATGGATGAATGAATGAATGAGTGATTAGATGAGTTAGAGATGGGGAGGAGGGGGGTTAAGACAGACTGATAGACAGAGTGGCATATAGTAGAGGCAGAGAGGGGGGGGGGTCGGAGAGAGAGAGAGAGAGAGAGACAGAGAGAGAGAGAGAGAGAGACAGACATAGACAAAGAGAGAGAGAGAGAAAGAGAAAGAGAGAAAGACATAAAGATAAACAGACAAATAGATAGAGAGAGAGAAAAGAGAGGAAGAGAAACTGAGATTAAGAGCAGATCCGAAGGAAGAAGGGAGGGAAAGCGAAGGACTTGTGCATTACTTTCACTCTCCAACATACGGCGACAGAGCCACGCAACGCACGGCACTCGTAAGGGTCCTTGGTGGCTCTCGCACAGCTAACAACCCGCTGCCGGCACTCTCTTGCTCGCGTGGCAGATGTATGGGTGTGTGTGTCTGGGGGGGGGGGGGTACTTGGGGGTTGTACGTGTGCAAGGGATGGGGGGATGGGGGTTGTGTGTGATAGGGGGGGGGTGCTGGGGGGTTGTGCGTGTGCAAGGGATGGGGGGGGTTGTGTGTGAAGGGGGGGGGGTGAGTGAGTGAGCGAGTGTTTGTTTTTATCTTGTGTTAGCTAGCCATATATCCAAAGGCAATCTTAGACTATTTTTAGGCAGCATCAGCCTATTAATAGATATTGTTAGACCTGTTGTTAGTCAATATCAGAAAGTTATTAGCAAATACGAGATTGTCATTTGTTTTAACTGAAGGACACACGAAAATTTATACTAATATGCAGGTACCACATTTACACATTACACTTATTAACTTTGTGGAACAGAGTTTAATTCCTAAATTATATAGTATTATTTTTTTTTACACATCCTTCCACATTTTTGCGTTTATGCAATCCACAATCTGGAGTACCGGTTCAGTTGCATGATGTCTGCATTCTCTC
Organism: Penaeus japonicus; assembly: GCA_017312705.2. Classification (NCBI taxonomy): domain Eukaryota; kingdom Metazoa; phylum Arthropoda; class Malacostraca; order Decapoda; family Penaeidae; genus Penaeus; species Penaeus japonicus. The sequence goes on from BOPN01005324.1 coordinate 70,430, forward strand.
TCTCTCTCTCTCTCTCTCTCTCTCTCTCTCTCTCTCTCTCTCTCTCTCTCTCTCTCTCTCTCTCTCTCTCTCTCTCTCTCTCTCTCTCTCTCTCTTGCTCTGTCTGTCTGCCTGTTTTTTTTCTGTTCTATCATTCTCTCTCTCTCTCTCTCTCTCTCTCTCTCTCTCTCTCTCTCTCTCTCTCTCTCTCTCTCTCTCTCTCCCCAGCCCCCCCCCCTCTCTCTCTCTCTCTCTATCTATCTATCTATCTTTCTTTCTCTCTCTCTCTCTCTCTCTCTCTCTCTCTCTCTCTCTCTCTCTCTCTCTCTCTCTCTCTCTCTCTCTCTCTCTCTCTCTCTCTCTCTCTCTCTCTCTCTCTCTCTCTCTCTCTCTCTCTCTCTCTCTCTCTCTCTCACACACACCCCCTCTCTCTCTCTCTCTCTCTCACTCACTCTCGACAGACCGCTAAATAACCTCACTTTCCCCATCGTTTAGATCACGTGCTCATGCATTCCGTCCTCACGTGTTTATCCATTCATCACGTGATAAGTCGTCCTGTTCTCACATGCTATTTTGTCGTCACGTGTTAATGTGTCATTCATTCATTGAATCTTCATATGATATTTATTTATCTTTTCTTATGTTATTCACACATTCACCTGAGTCATATCATTCGTTTATCACGTGTTCATTCATGTTGCTCCCACGTGTTACCTATTCATGCTTTTCACGTGTCTTATTCATTCTTATGTTCATTTCGCATCCTATCTTCAATTATTGATTGACATAATGACTTTATATCTATTCGAGAAAGATCATCCTTCTACAATGTTTTGAATCGTTATAATATACTCAAAAACAGTACATTCTGCGTCGTTTTTTATTGCTTTGCTCTGACGCAATGGGTAATTTAGGTGGTAATAGTAAAGACATTTACTGCTAATGGTTATCGCGTGATGATGCTAATGACAGTGGTTGTGGCAGTGCTGATGGATATGGTAATGTTTGTGTGTGTGTGTGTGTGTGTGTGTTTGTGTGTGTGTTAGTGTGTGTGTGTGTTAGTGTGTGTGTTAGTGTGTGTGTGTGTTTGTGTGTATGTGTGTGTGTGCGTCAGTGTGTGTGTGTGTTTGTGTGTGTGTGTGTGTGTGTCAGTGTGTGTGTGTGTGTGTGTCAGTGTGTGTGTGCGTATGTTTGTGTGTGTGTGTCAGTGTGTGTGTGTGTGTGTGTGTGTATCAGTGTGTGTCGTTTGGATCGACAGCTCTGTAAAGGAAAAGGTTCACCATCAGAAATGTTCTTATGACTATTTGTTTGTTTCCAAATACCTTGCCAGACGTTTGAATGCCTTTCTCTTTATAACAAGGAAGCTAAAACTGTTTATAATACAGTATCATATCCAAAAAGCTTTAACGAAAGACGAGGTAAACTAAATACAACAAGACTCTTTAAATCACCCGAATAAAAGACAATATATATATAGATATGTGAAAAAAGTGAAAGTAAAACGCTATTTAAAAAAAAAGAATATGAAACGGTTCCTTCCTTCATGACAATACATATCTTAAAAGAAAAGGCTTTTTTCTTTTTTTAGCAAATTCCTTTAAAAACACATGAGGGTGCGTCCATTATTCTTCATTTTATTAGGTTTATATTACCGTCTAATAAGTGAGATAGGGTGTGTGTCTGCTTGTTTATAGGCTTTGTAAAAGTATCTAAAGGATATTTTACTAGTTTTAATTCCTGTTGATCAAAATTATAGTGATATTGATAGTGATGATGATATCGATAATGTTAATGAGCATCGTTGATGATGAAGAGGATAATGATGATAATGATGACGATGACGATGATGATAATGATGTTGATAATGAAGATGATGATGATGAGGAGGAGAAGGACGAGAAGGAGCAAGTGAAAGCTATGGAGGAGGAGGATAATGTCAATAGTGATAATTATAAGGATAACGATGATAACAATGATAATAATAGTGACAATATCAAGGAATGTGATAATAATTATAATAATGTGCAACAATAATGATAATGATAATAACGCTAATTATAACAGTAATAATGTAATGATGATGATGATTAAATTGATACCATGATGGTAATAGTTACAGAAAGAGTGAGAGAAAGAGAGGGTGAGAGCGAGAGAGAAAGAGACGGGTAGAGAAAAAAAAACAATAAATACATAAAAGAACACCCGTCTTACAATAAACCATTTGACGCAAAAAAAAAAAAAAAAAATGACGATCAGCATGCGCAATGGCGTTCGGCGGAGGGAACGATGACTTACCAACAGGCGCCTGAGATGAAAGCAAGAGAGAACCTCGATTCCCGCTTCGCTACGCATGGCGAACGCAGGAGAGGAGAGGGGGCCGTGGGAGGATGAGGGGGAAGGAGTAAGGAGGGGGAGGATGAGGGAAGAGGGAAGGGGAGGATGAGGGGAGAGGAAGGGAGGATGAGGGGAGAGGGGGAAGGGAGGATGAGGGGAGAGGGGAAGGGAGGAGGATGAGGGAGAGAGGAGGGATGAGGGGAGAGGGGGAAGGAGGATCGAGGGGAGGGAAGGGAGGATGAGGGGAGAGAGGGAGGAAGGATGAGGGGAGAGAGGGGGGCGGATGAGGGGAGGGGGGAAGGGAGGATGAGGGGAGAGAGGGGGAAGGGAGGATGAGGGGGAGAGAGGGAAAGGGAGGATGAGGGAGAGAGGGGGAAGGGAGGATGAGGGGAGAGAGGGGGAAGGGCGGATGAGGGGAGAGGGGAAGGGAGGATGAGGGGGAGGAGAGGGAAGGGGAGGATGAGGGGAGAGAGGGAAGGGGAGGATGAGGGAGAGAGGGAAGGGAGGATGAGGGGAGAGAGGGGGAAGGGGAGGATGAGGGGAGAGGGAAGGGAGGATGAGGGAGAGGGAAGGAGGATGAGGGGGAGGGGGAAGGGAGGATGAGGGGGAGAGAGGGAAGGAGGATGAGGGGGAGAGAGGAGGAGGATGAGGGGAGGAAGGAAGGGGAGGATGAGGGGAAGGGTAAGGAGGGGAGGATGAGGGGAGAGAGGGAAGGGAGGATGAGGGGAGAGGGGGAAGGGAGGATGAGGGGAGAGGGGGAAGGAGGGATGAGGGGGAGAGAGGGAAGGGAGGATGAGGAGAGGGGGAAGGAGGATGAGGGAGAGGGGGGAAGGGCGGATGAGGGGAGGGGGAAGAGGAGGATGAGGGGAGAGGGGGAAGGGAGGGATGGGGGAGAGGGAGGATGAGGGGAGAGGGGAAGGGAGGGATGAGGGAGAGGGAAGGGAGGATGAGGGGAGAGAGGGGAAGGGAGGATGAGGGGGAGAGGGAAGGGGAGGGATGAGGGGAGAGAGGGAAGGGAGGATGGGGGGAGAGAGGGAGGGAGGATGGGGGAGGAAGGGAGGGATGAGGGGAGAGGGGGAAGGGAGGATGAGGGGAGAGGGGGAAGGGCGGATGAGGGAGAGAGGGGGAAGGGAGGATGAGGGAGAGGGGGAAGGGAGGAGGATGAGGGGAGAGAGGGAAGGGGAGGATGAGGGGAGAGAGGGAAGGGAGGATGAGGGAGAGAGAGGAAGGGCGGATGAGGGGGAGAGAGGGAAGGGGAGGATGAGGGGAGAGAGGGAAGGGAGGATGAGGGGAGAGAGGGAAGGGAGGATGAGGGAGAGGGAGAGGAGCGGATGAGGGGGAGAGGGAAGGGAGGATGGGGGAGAGGGAAGGGGAGGATGAGGGGGAGAGGGAAGGGAGGGATGAGGGAAGGGAAGGGAGGGGATGAGGGAGAGGAAGGGAGGGATGAGGGGAGGGGGAAGGAGGATGAGGGAGAGAGGGAGAGGGAGGATGGGGGAGAGGGAAGGGAGGATGAGGGGAGAGAGGGAAGGGAGGATGAGGGGAGAGAGGGAAGGGAGGATGAGGGGAGAGAGGGGGAAGAGGGAGGGGATGAGGGGAGAGAGGGAAGGGGAGGATGAGGGGAGAGGGGAAGGGAGGATGAGGGGGAGGGAAGGGAGGATGAGGGGAGAGGGGGAAGGGAGGGATGAGGGAGAGAGGGAAGGGAGGATGAGGGGGAGAGGGGGAAGGGAGGATGAGGGAGAGAGGGAAGGGAGGATGAGGGGGAGAGAGGGGGAAGGGAGGGGATGAGAGAGAGAGGGAAGAGGGAGGATGAGGGAGAGAGGGAAGGGGGAGGATGAGGGGAGAGAGGGGGAAGGGAGGATGAGGGAGAGAGGAAGGGAGGATGAGGGGAGAGAGAGGGAAGGGAGGATGAGAGGAGAGGGGGAAGAGGCGGATGAGGGAGAGAGGGAAAGGAGGATGAGGGAGAGAGGGCGGATGAGGGAGAGAGGGGGAAGGGAGGATGAGGGGAGAGAGGGGGGAAGGAAGGATGAGGGGGAGAGAGGGGGGGGAAGGAGGATGAGGGGAGAGAGGGAAGGGAGGATGAGGGGAGAGAAGGGAAGGGGAGGATGGGGGAGAGGGGGAAGGGAGATGAGGGGGAGAGAGGGAAGGGAGGATGAGGGGAGAGGGGGAAGGGAGGATGAGGGGAGAGAGGGAAGGGAGGATGAGGGGAGAGAGGGAAGGGAGGATGAGGGGAGAGGGGGAAGGGAGGATGAGGGGAGAGAGGGAAGGGAGGATGAGGGGAGAGAGGGAAGGGAGGGATGAGGGGAGAGAGGGAAGGGAGGATGAGGGGAGAGGGGGAAGGGAGGATGAGGGGAGAGAGGGGAGAAAGGAAAGGGAGGGAGGTAAAGAAGAGAAAGAGGAAAATAAAAGAGGGAGAGGATAGAGAAGAAAGTAAAAGAGGAGAAGGGGAAAGGAAAAGTAAGAGAGGATGAGGGGAGAGGAGGGAGGGAGGGAGGAAAGGAGTAAAGGGAGATTGAGGGGAGAGTGGGAAGGGAGAGAGGTAGATAACAGGGGGAGGATGAAAGGGGAGAAGAGAAAAGAATGGAGGATAAAGGGAATGAGGACAGAGAAAAGTAGTAGAAAGGAAAGAAGTGAAACAAGACGAAAATTAAGAGAGATACGGAGGAGAAAGAGGAAGAGTAATGGAAAATGAAAATCAAGAATGGGCGAGAAGGAAAATTAAGAATGACGCAAGAAGAAGAAAAGAGGCGAAGGAAAATAAATGACACGAAGAAAATGTCATACGGCCAATTGAAACAAAAAGAAATTGATATAAAGAATAATAACAGAGTAAAACGTTAAACGGAGTAAAGAAAACGGGAAGAGATAAACAATAAAATAAAAGATTTCAAAGTATTTCATATCTATCAATTCTGTTTATCTGAACCTTATTCAACCTTTACTTATCATCACTAATTCTTCACAATCATCATGATCTCATTCCTCATGACAATTGAATTAAGTAAATTCGAATAAATCTTCCCGCCATTACTTTCCAATGTGACAAAGAAAACGCAAGAAACATGAGAGGTGGAAGGGTCACGTGACCTTTGTAGCATTGGATATCCTTTGCATGTGATGGAGGTCAGGGAAGTCGAGGGACTGTTGGTATGTCGTTGTTGTTGGTGTCTTTGCGTGTTTGTGTGTGTTTGTTCATTTGTTTTTCGGTTTGTAGTTTGTGCGCATGGGTGTGTTTGGGTATTCGTTGGGTGTTTATGTTTGTCGTTAAGTGGGTTTGTGTGTATGTTTTTTGTTTTTGCTTTTGTTTTTGGTATTAAAGTTTGAGTTTGTTTATATCTTGCTATTTTATCCGCAAGGTATCTATGATTTTGTTTTTGTTTGTACGTGTGTGTGTTTGATATATATACAATGACGAATCACACGCCTGACTTAACGGTGTGTAAATTAATTTCAAATTCTAACCTGGTCATGGATTCGTAATTTCAACTCGTAATTGCGAAGGCCAAATTGTGTCTCTTATAATAATGGTTAATTAGTAATTACGGGTACATCAAGCTGTGTTCAAAGCTATAACGAGCCTAATCAAATTTTTGTTTGCTGTGAATGAATTATGATTTAAGGGTTCGCTCTAATATTTGTTTTTAAGATTTTTTTCATGTTTAATCATTAGTTAAGGTCTATTTGCAAAACTCTATTTGTTGATCGCATATCATATAACTTTGTCGTTTTGCTATCAATCCATTACGGTGCAGCTGATAACCCATGTTTTTTATTGACGTGTTATGCTATTCGTATTATTTTCAACCTTTATATGATGTATGGTCGTCGATGGTATCTTGTTTTTACTCGAAAAAATGCTCGTGTGTGTGTGTGTGTGTGTGTTTGTGTGTGTGTGTGTCTTATTATGCAAGTGCATAGGAATATGTGCACATGTGTGTCTGTGTGGGTCCATATATATGTATGTGTCCTTATTACTATTCAAACATATTATTACATCCTCCCTATCTATCCATGCGTCTATCTACTATATCTATCTATCCCTCACTTTCTGTCTGTCGTCTCTTTCATTCTAACTCTCTCCATTTCACTCTATCTCTCTCTTTCTATGTATCTACCTATTTATCTCTCTCACTATCTCTCTCTCTCTCTCTCTCTCTCTCTCTCTCTCTCTCTCTCTCTCTCTCTCTCTCTCTCTCTCTCTCTCTCTCTCTCAATGATGATGATGAATATATATATATATATATATATATATATATATATATATATATATATATATATATATATATATAATATATATATATATATGTATATATATATATATATATATATTTATATATATATATATATATATATATATATATATAAATATATATATATATATATATAATATATATATATATATATATATATATATATATATATATATATATATATATATATATATATATATATACATATATATTATTATTATACAGACGCACAGTGTGTGTGCATGTGTGTGTATGAGCGTGAAGGTGTGTGTAAGTGCGTGAAAATATGGTGAATCCCTCTCTTTCTCTCTCTTTATCTCTTTCTCTCTCTCTCCTGCCTCATGCTTCTCCTCCGCCACTACATGGAGTCACATTTCTGGCAACGTGTCTTCCCCCAGCAGAGATAGTGGGCCGTAATCTGCGATAACAGAAAAGTGAAAGTCACGCTGACGAATGCAGCCACAGACGGATAATGATGAAAGGGAGAGAGAAAGAAAGAGAGGGAGGGAAA
>BOPN01005324.1:82500-85000 GCA_017312705.2 Penaeus japonicus
TGAGCACCCATATGTGTGTGTGAGTGTGTTTTTGCGTTTGTATGTGCCATGCATCTTGTGACATTTAAGTTCTGTTCCTAACTACCCTTTCTATAGTTGAAGATTATAAGTAATACTGTGAAACATATCCGCTTTCTTCTGTAACAAACAAATCAAATATAGATACAACACAGAGAATAATAAGTTAATGAAATGAGTGAATAAGATATAGAAACACTGATATTAAAATTGCCTGGTGTGGATTGCAAAATCTCAAATACTAATAATTCTCATACTACTGATTTTTTTTTCTTTATTCATTAGCATTATTTTCAGTATGCTTCTTATCATTAATATTATTTTAAGTAAAGGTATTGTCTTCCTCAGAGCTCGTTACCTCTAGCACCAACAGCCAACGGAATGACATCCAAGGCAAAGATAGCAAAACTTGTAAGTACACAGCCACAGCAGACATACTAAGAGAGAGAGAGAGAGAGAGAGAGAGAGGGGGGGGGGGGAAAAAAGGGAAAAGGAGAAGAGATGAAAAAAAAAAAAATAAGGAGAGAGAGATGACAAGGAAGAAAGGAAGGGAAAGAGGCAAGAGAGGTGGGAGGAGAAAAGTAAACAGAGAACAGACAAAAGGGAAGAGAGAGAAAGAAAAGAAGAGATAGAAATAAAGAGAAATATAGATGGAGAATAAGGCAGGAGAGAGAGACTGAGTGGGGTTGAAAGTAGAAAGGCAGAGATAAATGGTAAATGAGGGATATGGAGCAAAAGGAGAAATTTGGATAAATAGACAGGGTGTAGGGGAAAGCATAGAGATGACAGGAAGGGAAAGGACCAGAATTTCATAGATGAAATGAGATAGACGGAGGCTAGGGAGATAGCGATAGGTAGAAAGAGATAGTTAGAAATGGATAGAGAGAGAGAAATTGGGGCCTCTACGCACTGTACATCAAAGCTACGACACTTGCCGATATGATTATATGGTATACAAGAACACAATGTATTGAAATGTGCACAGACATTGACAAGGATTCCTGCTGAACAAAATCGAGAACAAAACAACATAGGAAAAGGCAGGAAAGCGAAAAAGGCTCTGGGCATAATGGTGTTTTTTTTCATGTTTTCCTTCTTTGTTATATAGGCATTAAGATACTCGTCCATGTGGAAGTGGGAAGTCCTGACCATAGCCTTTCCCTTTCAGCGTGCTCTGGTGGAAGCAGGCGACGCCGAAGGGCTGCAGACCGCCCTCGGCCCCTATCCGCAGGCGCCCTCTCTGACTTTCTTGGGTAAGGCTTTTATGAAAGTCTATTTCGACATTTTCTTTGGTTCGTGTGTGAAGTAGAATTAATTAGGTCTTGGCTTTTGATGGCCAGAGATGCTGATGACGAGATTCACAGTTTTAAGAATGTGAAATATGAACTATGGAATGAATATGAACTACCAAATGCATGCCTCCCATTCTCGGTGGCAGTTCTAGGATGGCTCTCTCTAGGTCTGTAGGGTTACGCCCACCTGATAGGGCTGGTATAAGATCCCTCTTGATGGTGTCTTCTATGGGTTGTAGAAGGTGTCCTATGTTTGGTACTGTTCTCATCAGAAATTTCCACTTATGTTTAATGCCAAAGGTGAATGCGGTATAGGCAGCATGTGGTTCATGTTTTGCAATATCGGCTAACCGTTTTATCTCCTCTATCCACTCTTCCACTTCTGGATTTCACAAAAGCTCCTTGTGCTTCTTTTGTTCCTAGGACTGCTCCAAGATACTTCTCTCCACCTGCATTATATATATACTTCTACTGCATTATATATATATATATATATATAATGCAAGATACTTCTCTCCACCGACACCAATAGGGCGGCAGCCTGGCTTCTTATCGAGGGCAATGAGGCGGCAAGCAGTGAAGGCTTCTATGTCTTGACAAGTGTTAGTCGCCATTTTTCTCGCCATGGCTGCTATCGTGTTGCACAGATCATTCGCAACACTGCCGTATCTCGCATGGCTTAGGATGTTCTTCCAGGCTTTGGCATCCATTCCCGATGGTCCAGCTGCACCGTGTGTGTGGAGGGCGCGTTTCCGAATGTCTTCACCCGTTATTCTGTCAAATAGTGCTGGTGGCGGTGGGATGTCATTTCCTCCGTTCATTGTATCAGGAGCGGCCTCTCTCGCTAGAGGGCGTTTGTCCTTGAGTGCCTCTCGCGTGGTGTCATTTAGAGGCAGGGTGCCAGCTGCATCATCTAGTGCCAATGTTCTTGTCGCCAGTGACACTTTCCCTTGCTTCATCATGCTTGAGAATTTCGTGGCTGTATCTTTCTCTGTCACCTTTTTCCATAATTTCCTTCTTTTCTTTTGCAATGCTTCTGCTTCGGTCAAAAGCGCTTTTACCTCTCCTCTTTCCCACTTCTCCTTCCTTCTTTTACCTCTCCTCTTTCCCACTTCTCCTTCCTTCTTTTACCTCTCCTCTTTCCCACTTCTCCTTCCTTTCTTTACCTCTCCTCTTTCCCACTTCTCCTT
>BOPN01005324.1:92500-100743 GCA_017312705.2 Penaeus japonicus
GTGCGTGCGCGCACGCGTTCGTCCGTGCATGTATGCGGGTATCCGAGCGTACGTGTGTGCGTTTTATGTGTGTGTGTGTGTGTGTGTGTGTGTGTGTGTGTGTGTGTGTGTGTGTGTGTGTGTGCGCGCGTATGCATGTGTTTTTATGTGTGCGTGAAGAAAGTATTAGCGGTGCATCAACTGTGTTGTTGACTCTATATATCTCTCTTATCTCTCTCCCTTCCTCCCCCCCCCCCTCTTTCCGTCACTCTCTCTCTCTTTCACTTTTTCTTTCTTTTTTCTTTTCTTTCTCTCTCTCTCTCTCTCTCTCTTCTTCTTCTTCTCTTCTTCTTTTCTCTCTTCTCTCTCTCTCTTTCTCTCTTTCTCCCCTCTCTCCCTCCCTCCGTCCCTACTTCCCCTCCCAACAATTTCCCCCGTCTTTTTTTTATCTATTTTTATCTATTACTTAATTCCTCCATGTTGTGTGTGTGTTTGGGTGTATTTTTTAAATATTATTGTATTAATGATCTTGTTTTTGTTTGTTTGTGTGTGTATGTGAATGTACGTATATGTGAGTGTAAATATGCAGAATCGTGTGTGTACGTTTGTGCGTGTGTCTGAGTGTATATATGTGTATAACTTTGAGTGTTTGAATGATTTGTGTATGTGTTTGTGTATATATGTGTTTTTGATTACGTGTGTTTGTATGTGCAAGTATGTGTGTTTGAGTGTGTGTGTGGATGTCTGAGTGTGTCTGTGACTATGTACTCACGTTTTTGAGCACCCATATGTGTATGTGTGTGTGTTTTTTATGTTTGTATGTGCCATGCATCTTGTGACATTTGAGTTCTGTTCCTAACTACTATTTCTATAGTTCAAGATTATTACTAATACTGTGAAATAATCCGCTTTTTTCTGTAACAAACAAATCAAATATAAACACAACACAGAGAAGAATAAGTCAATTAAATAAGTGAATAAGATATAAAAACACTGATATTAAAATTGGCTGGTGTGGATTGCAAAATCTCAAATACTAATAATTTTCATTGTTACTACTGTTTTTTTTTCTTCATTCATTAGCATTATTGCTAATTATCCTTCTTATCATTAATATTATTTTAAGTAAAGGTATTGTCTTCCTCAGAGCTCGTTACCTCCAGCACCAACAGCCAACGGAATGACATCCCAGGCAAGCAATGCGGAACTTGTAAGTACACAGCCACAGGCAGACATACTGAGGGAGAGAGAGGGAGAGAGAGAGAGAGAGAGAGAGAGAGAGAGAGAGAGAGAGAGAGAGAGAGAGAGAGAGAGAGAGAGAGAGAGAGAGGGGGGGGGGGGAGGGGGGGGGGAGAAAAAAAGGGAAAAGGATAACAGATGAATATAAAGAAAGTGAGGAGAGAGAGACGACAGCGAAGAGAGGAAGGGGAAGAGGCAAGAGAGGTGGGAGGAGAAAAGTAAACAGAGAACAGACGAAGGGGAAGAGAGAGAAAGAAAAGAAGAGATAGAAATAAAGAGAAATATAGATGGAGAAGAAGGCAGGAGAGAGAGACTGAGTGGGGTTGAAAGTAGAAAGGCAGAGATAAATGGAAAATGAGGGACATGGAGCAAAAGGAGAAACTTGGATAAATAGACAGGGTGTAGGGAGAAGCATAGAGATGACAGGAAGAGAAAGGACTAGAATTTCATAGATGAAATGAGATAGACGGAGTTAGGAGATAGCGATAGGTAGAGAGAGATGGAGTTAGAAATGGATAGAGAGAGAGAAATTGGGGCCTTTACGCACTGTACACCAAAGCTACAACACTTGCCGATATGACTATATGGTGTGTAAGAACACAATGAACTGAAAGGTGCACAGACATTGACAAGGATTCCTGCTGAACAAAACGAGAACAAAACAACGTAGGAAAAAACAGGAAAGCGAGAAGATCTTGGGTATATTGGTGTTTTTTCCTGTTTTCCTTTGTTGTATAGGCATTAAGATACTCGTCCATGTGGAAGTGGGAAGTCCTGACCATAGCCTTTCCCTTTCAGCGTGCTCTGGTGGAAGCAGGCGACGCCGAAGGGCTGCAGACCGCCCTCGGCTCCCTATCTGCAGGCGCCCTCTCGACTTTCTTATTGCCGTAGGGTGGCGCATATAAAAGAAAACATTCATTTCGGGGGTAACTAAATTAAACATGAGGTATTCTTCTGAGGTATAAACAGTAGATATAAAATTATAAGCATCCTTATTCTATCATAATCTTTAATTATTCTAACGCTCGTACATGCTTTTCTTGTAGTTGTGAGGTCTTTATCACTCATAGTACCAGTGTCGGTAAATCATGATGGTAATGACAATGAGGATAACACGATGGCTTCCTTGTTCTTCCTTCTTGCAAACACCCAAGTCTGCTCACAGCTTGCTTGCAACAAACATGGCTATGCAGGTGCTGTTAAGAGGAATGCACTACTTAGCATTCGTTTTACAAAATACCTCTTCTCGCAACTTAAGTTAGGTTTGCTAAGTACAAAGGTAACATATCCAAATGAAATATCAATAATATAAGTTCATACAAAAGATATTACCTATTTTGTTTGATTATCATAATGATAATGATAATAAAAATAACAACCATAATAATGATGATAATGATAAGAATAAGAATAACATTGATTATGATTCTGTAAAAAACATTAAAGATAACGATAACAATCATTATTATTATCAATATTAAGATCAAAATAGTTAGAATGACCATTATTATTTTTTAATAATTCTTATGACTGATATCATAATTTCTTTCATTATAAATATTATGTTAATGGTAATAGTAACTCCAACATTATTTTCCTTCCTATCATTGACATCAGATTATGCATTAATATTATAATGATCATAATCATTCTTCAAATCATGCTGATTCTCATTCATGAATACTTTTCCATTTTCATTTCCACTCATTTTCTTCATCATTTTCCATCCCTTTCATTTCATTATCTAGTCATTTCATGCTTATTCATAAGGTGTCCTTTTTGTTTGTATTTATCATAAATATTTTCATTGGCATTATTATCATTAATATAATAATCATTACGATTATAACAATTGTTGCCATTCAAATTAACATTGACATTTTCATTCCCAACCTCAGTTCCCTTCTCATTTTGATTCTCATTAACATCATCACCACAGTTTTAATTTTAATTTTTATCCTTGCAAGTCTCAGAACCATTCCAGTCATAACTCTCCTTCTCCTACTCTTTGTCAGTCTATACTTTCTGTATAATTATCCTTCTCCTAATCTTTGTTACTATATTTTCTGTATAATTCTCCTTCTCCTAATCTTTATCACTCTATACTTTCTGTATAATTCTCCTTCTCCTACTCTTTGTCACTATAATTTCTGTATAATTTCCCTTCTCCTACTCTTTGTCACTCTATATTTTCTGTACAATTTTTCTTCTCCTACTATTCTTTGTCACTTTACATTCTCTTTATAATTCTTCTACTCTTTGTCACTTCATTTTCTGTACAATTCTCCTTCACCCACACTTCATCATATTTATTTCTCTTCTCATTATCCCTCTCAGTTCTCTCTTTCCTTTTCATCTTCATGCTCATCATCCATTATCATTATGTTCCCATTAATGGGTTGTCCTAACTCATTACTTATACCATTGTTTATATTAACACTTGTTATTTTTACTTACATTTGTAGAATATCATTGGTTATTTTCATTATTATTTTTAGAGATGTTATATTGTTTTATAACTAACTTTATTATGCTGTAATAATTATCATCCTCTTTTGTTATTCATATTTGTATTCTTTTTCTAATTACTTCTATCAATATTTTGTTATGTATGAATATATATATATATATATATATATATATATATATATATATATATATATATATATGTGTGTGTGTGTGTGTGTGTGTGTGTGTGTGTGTGTGTGTATATATGTGTGTGTGTGTGTGTGTGTGTGTGTGTGTGTATTGTCGTCATCAATATTATTGTCATATTTCATCATCATATATATATCTTGATTTATATAATATATTCTTAAATATATATCATATCTTTATCATTATATATTCACATCTCACTTATTTCTGAACAAAATTGAATAAAAATGAAAATAAGAAAATTAAACAAGTGTTTCACTGAAGAGCAACATTTAAACATTGACAAGTTCTACAGTCAAGTTTACCTTCAGGACAGACAGCAATGCACTTGGCAGCCCGTTATAGACACACGGCAGTGCTGGAAGTCCTTCGGGAGGGCGGGGCCGACGTGGACACTGCAGATGGTGAAGGCAACACGCCCCTTCACAAAGCAGCTTCACGAGGGCATCTCCTCGCTATATTCATGTTGACGAAATTTGGGGCTTCCACTTACAAGAAGAATAAGAGTGGAAGGACTCCGCAGGACTTGATGCCGAGATCTTCCTCCACAGAGAGCCGTGGCATGGAACTTTTCCAAAGCGTGTCCATGGTAATAGATTGTATTGGTCAGACTCTGGTCCTTCCTCTGTCACCATTGGTTTTCAAAGTTGTGCATCATGGGCAGTGCCATGGTTGCTGAGTGGCACTGTTACTAAATCACAAAAGGATTCTATTTTTTTTTTTTTTTTTTAATAATGAGACATAACATGCTAATGCATTTATCTGTTGAATATTGATCACTTTCAGACTCATGTGGCACAAGGTTGGGTTGCAACCGAGAAGGAAAGGATCAGTTTGCAAAGAGAAATCCAAGTGCTTAAGGTGAGTTTTTGGAGAGAAAATGAATTAAAAGATAGAAATAATTTTGATTTGATAATAATAAAAAGATAGAGAAAAATCAGTGGAATGACAGGAAATATAGCAATCAAAGAAAACTTTTCTAAAATCCATAACTAGGGGAGTAAATAGTATGAAACCCAAAGCAAAATGTAAGGGTTTTGGTGTCGGCGAATCTTTATAAGTATTTGATCTGCTTGATTCTTTTACGACTCCAATCTCCTTATCTTGTGGTTATCAGCTTTCCCTCTGACAATGTCAGGAAGGAGATGCTTGTCATCATGAGCGAAGCAATTATGAGCAACAGCATGAGCAGAGAGAGAGAGAGAGAGAGAGAGAGAGAGAGAGAGAGAGAGAGAGAGAGAGAGAGAGAGAGAGAGAGAGAGAGAGGGGGGGGGGAATGTGAGAGAGAAAGTTCATTTCGTTTGTCTTTTTGAGTACTTAAGATACCTCTTCTATACTCATTCAGAAGCAGAGAGAGCAAGAGATCAGTGCGAAAAATAGCGAGACAGTGAATCTACAGAAGGAGACCAGAGACCTGAAGGAAGACCTGAGGAAGAAGGAAGAGGAGATTGTATTACTCAAGGTATGCACAGGAGAGAGCGAGGAAGAGGGACGAAATGACAGAGAGAAAGGAGGAGAGGAAAGGGACAGATATAGAATAATGGTTAAGAAAGAGGAGAGTTAGTGTGAGATAGCGTTGTGTTATTAGTAGCTTATTGTCTGGAGAACCTGGAGCTTCCTGAATAAGTCCTTGTAGGTGTGAACCTCAACTATGCAAATGAAATGGAACACGATGAGCAATTTTCTTTGCTTCCAAAATGTATTAACTCCTTTTTAAAAGTGATTTTATTTGTCGAAGCGAGATTATTGCTTGATCGTGCGATTCCACTTGCTTTCTCTGTGATGCCTTGCTCTTCTCAAACCTTTAAGACAGAGACATGCCTATAGTGTTGTCTTCTACAGGATATGCAGGAGGAGCAAGGACATGAGAGGAGTAGGATGGAGACTGAGGTGACTAATCTGCAGACGGAAAACAGCGAACTGAAGGATATCCTATGTCTCAAGGAAAGGGAGATCAGAGAGCTAAAGGTAAGAGTAAGAAGAAAGAAAAGAGATTAGCCCCTTTTTAAAAACCATTTTATTTGTCGAAGCGAGATGACTGCTTGATCGTGCAATTCCATTTGCTTTGCATGTGATGCTAGGTTCTTCTCCCTAATCCCTTTAGGACAGAGACATCCCTACAGTGTTGTATTCTACAGGATATGCAGGAGGAGCAAGGACGGGAGAGGAGTAGGATGGAGACTGAGGTGACTAATCTGCATGCAGAAAACAGCGAAATGAAGGATATCCTATGTCTGAAGGAAAGGGAGATCAGAGAGCTTAAGGTAAGAGTAAAAAGAAAGAAAAGAGAGGAGGAGAGAGAAAGAGACTAAAATAAGGAGAGAAACAATGAAGAAGTATTGTATTCACACATATGTATTTCTACATGGTTCAGTATACACTCCCGTCCCGTTAAGAAGGCATGACAGTCCTTTACTTTACAGGAGCAACACACAGCGGACGTTGGGAACGCGACGAACAGGTCGGAGGGCGAGGATGCGAAAGTGAGGAAGATATTAATTCTTATGACTTATGATGCATTGCACTGAGGGTGATAATAATTCCGAGAATTAACTCCAATGATGATATTAGTGCTCGTAACGTAAATGCAGTTGCACTGAGGATGATGTTAATGCTTTAGACATAACTTCAATTGCAGCAAAGATGATATTTATGTATTTGTAACTGCAGTTACACTAAAGATGATATTGATGCTTCAAAATCAATTTAGATTTAAAGTGCAACTTGGGGGATGGGAAGGTTGGGGGGAAGATAGAAAGATCGGTTGATAGAAAGATAGGTAGAGAGAAAGGAAGGTTGAGTGAAAGATAGATTGAGAGAAAGGAAGGTTAGGAGAAAGATGGGTAGAGAGAAAGGAAGGCTAGGTGAAAAATAGCTTGAGAGAAATGAAATTTGGGAGACAGATTGAAAAATATAAATATCAGTTTAGAGTAAGATAGAAAGATAGGTTGAAAGAATGATACAGAGTGAGAGAGAGACAGAGCAAAGGAGGGATAGGTCGAGGGAGTGGGAGAAATACATTTTCGCACAGGATAGAAAATGTAATTTATATCCATCAGATTTAGATAAGATTAAGATAGATATAAATATAGATAGATAGCTGGGGGGGGGGGGCAGAGAGGGAGAGGTAGAGAGAGAGAGAGAGAGAGAGAGAGAGAGAGAGAGAGAGATGGGCACACACACACACAGATGGAGAAACAGAGAGAGAAAGTGAGATACAGAGACAGAGAGTGAGAGTGAATGGGAGGACGAGTGGGCATAGGAGAGACAGGAGGAGATTGCACGTCATCTCCCGGGCCCCTTTCGCACACAGGATCGTCTGGAAGAAGGAGCCAGGAAGATTCGGGAGCTGAGGGCGGAGGTGAGGGAGATGGAGGAGCAGCTGACGCAAGCCGAGGTAACCTTTCCTTTGGAGGTCAAGCGGAAGTACAAATACACAGGGATTGAAGTCACTCCTGGCCAAAGGGAGATGCAAGATGTAGATGCAACAATAACAACAATAAAAATAGATTGATAGATTTGCATTCAGTGGAATCAGTTACACAGTACATTAGGCTACATATGTGTGTATGAAGTATATCTCGAATCTTATATGTATAATATGTTAGAACTAATTAAGATTTTATTTTGCAGGAGCAACACCTGGAAGAGGTGAGGAACCTGAGAAGAATACAACGCACGAGAGAGGAAGAGACAGCCGAAGAAAATAGGGAATTGAGTCAAATGTTAAGAAATCGGGAAGAGAAGATTGAGTCCCTGAAGGTAGGCAAAAGACGATGCACACAAATAGATATGAACACTAAAACACACACACTAAAATACACAGCAGACACATACAGTTCCACACACATACATATAATTTCTCTCTCTATCTTTTAAAGGATCAAAGCAAATTCTCCAGTATCCAACAGTGCAGGGCAGACATTCAAAGCATCTCAAAGTATTAGAGTATCTCTCAAAGGCTCAAAGTAATCTCTTTACTTATGGCAGTCTAATGATTTGAAAAACTTAATTTCCAGGAACCTATTTTTTGTCTTGGCTCTTGAATATTGTTATGCATTTTTGTGTGTTAAGAAAGAGTGAAAACCACACTATCATTCTTTTCCTGCTATTTAGTGTGAATGCAAAACTATCTTGCAGCCATGTGGAAAAGAAAAACGAGCATTGATGAGCATAATTCATAGAAAATATGAAGATGGAACTTGGCAGTGATTTGCACATTTCGTAGAAAGAATATATAAATACAAATATATATGCACAAATATCTAGATGTATATAATGTAAAAGAAAAGTTAATTCAGTCTTGCTTTGCAGGAGCAACACCTGGAAGAGATGAGGAATCTAAGAAGAGTGAAAGAGGAAGAAGC
>BOPN01005325.1:5000-25000 GCA_017312705.2 Penaeus japonicus
GCAGCAGTGGAGTTGCTACAACTATCATGTAAAAAGCTTGACCCCTAATTCCTCAGGGTCGCGACCGCGCCTGCTCGGGTATATAATGAGCATAGTTCGAGTGACCGGTACTCAGTTGAACCTGAATTCCACCTGCAAACATGAACACCAAGGTATAGCTAGTTTCTCCATATCGTGTCTTGTCTTTTGTACTTTTTTTCACTTATATCCAGTCCGATGTTACTATAATGTTACAATTGTAATGTGATTTCCGTTATGTATTTTTTTCAAATAAATACTTTTTTTTTCTCCAGGTCCTCATCCTCCTCGGTCTGGCAGCCATCGTTGCTGCCGACAGCCGTGAAACCTATGCCTACCGCGCACCCAGGGTAAGTTGAGCATATATCAACAAAAATTATGATAGTGGTGGTGGTGGTAATGTTGATGTTGTTGTTGATGATGATGATGATGATAATGTTAATAAAAACAGTAATTATAATAATAATAATGATCATAATAATAGTAATAATACTGATGATAATACTAATAGTAATAATACTGATGATAATAATAATAGTAATAGTAATGATGATAACGGTGACAATAATGATGATAAGAATAATGATAATGTTAAGGACAATGATGATTATGATAATAATAATCACGATGACAGTAGTAACGATGATGATGATGATAATAATAATAATAGCAATAATAATAATGATAATATTAATGATAATGATAATAATAACAATAATAATGACGATAATAATATTATTAATAGTTATTATAATAATAATAATGAGAATATGATAATGATAATAATAATAATAATGATAATAAATTGCCGAAAACAATTTTCTTAAAAAGTCTCGTGAAGTGTTACCTCAGCGAAATACACTACTAATTTATCATGTTCATACGGTAGCTACCACATCCCTTTAAAAATATGTTCTATTCTTTCAGGCATCCTCTGAGGAATCCTTCGAGTCTACCGAGGCCAAGTACAACTTCAACTGGGCCGTCAGCGATGACTCCTCAAGCAACGAGTTCGGACACCAGGAGGCCCGTGACGGCGACGACACCCAGGGATCCTACTACGTGCAGCTCCCCGACGGCCGCCTGCAGAAGGTCACTTACTACGTCGATGGCGATGATGGCTACGTAGCCGACGTCACCTACGAGGGCGAGGCTCACTTCGACTCCGTCGAATCAGCTGAGTCCCGGGAATACAGGCCACGATACTCCTACGACTCAAACGAATCCAAATAGATACATATTCCGCTCAATAATGACCACCTAAGTGTTCTATTAAGAATGACAGAGTTCTTCTGTTGCCCAAAGTTTATATGTATGTATTTGTGTATATTTATGTATTTAACTTCTGAAAATGTATGAAGCACTTCCATTGCGTTTTTATTTCACCATACCCAAAATAGAACAATTAGATATAAGTCAAATGTTTGTTAAAAAATACACATTTTCATTTAACAAAGCCACTGTAAATGACAGAGATTGTTAGTAACATAATACTAGTGATAAGGATGATAGTGATAGTGATATTGATGGTACCGTTAACTATGATAATAACAAAATACTGATAGTGGTAATAATAATGATAGTGATAATAATTGAAATGATAATGATGACGATGATGATGATAGCAATAATGATGACAATAAGGATAATGATAATGTCAGTTAATGGTGATATTAATTACTATCTTTATTTTTGCTGTCATTTCCGTTTTATTTATCATTGTTCCTTGGTTTATTATCATGTTCATATTTGAATTCTAACTAATAGTATTATCCTTTTTAATGTCATCATCACCTTGCAATTTTTATTACCGACATCAGCATCATTGTTATCATCATTATGATTATCATTATCATCATTATGATTATTATTATCATTATAGTTATGATAATCAATATAATTAACATGAACATTCATATAAGCATTAACATTAACATTAACATTAACATTAACATTAACATCATCATTATCATTATCATTATCACTATCATTAACATTATCATTAACATTGTCATTATCATTATCATTATCATTGATATTAACATTAACATTAACATTGACATTGATATTGACATTAACATTGACATTAACATTATCATTACCATTACCATTACCATTACCATTACCATTACCATTACCATTACCATTACCATTACCATTACCATTACCATTACCATTACCATTACCATTATCATTACCATTACCATTACCATTACCATTATCATTACCATTACCATTACCATTACCATTACCATTACCATTACCATTACCATTACCATTACCATTATCATTAACATTAACATTAACATTAACATTATCATTATCATTATCATTATCATTATCATTATCATTATCATTATCATTATCATTATCATTATCATTATCATTATCATTATCATTATCATTATCATTATCATTATCATTATCATTATCATTGACATTGACATTGACATTGACATTGACATTGACATTGACATTGACATTGACATTAACATGAACATGAACATGAACATGAACATGAACATGAACATGAACATGAACATGAACATGAACATGAACATGAACATGAACATGAACATGAACATGAACATGAACATTAACATTAACATTAACATTATCATAGTCATTGTCATTGTCATTGTCATTGTCATTGTCATTGTCATTGTCATTGTCATTGTCATTAACATTAACATTAACATTAACATTAACATTAACATTATCATTATCATTATCATTATCATTATCATTATCATTATCATAATCATAATCATAATCATAATCATAATCATAATCATAATCATAATCATAATCATAATCATAATCATTATCATTATCATTATCATTATCATTATCATTATCATTATCATTATCATTATCATTATCATTAACATTAACATTAACATTAACATTAACATTAACATTAACATTAACATTAACATTAACATTAACATTAACATTAACATTAACATTAACATTAACATTAACATTAACATTAACATCATAATCATAATCATTATCATTATCATTATCATTATCATTATCATTATCATTATCATTATCATTATCATTAACATTAACATTAACATTAACATTAACATTAACATTAACATTAACATTAACATTAACATTAACATTAACATTAACATTAACATTAACATTAACATTAACATTAACATTAACATTAACATTAACATTGTCATTGTCATTGTCATTGTCATTGTCATTGTCATTGTCATTATCATTATCATTATCATTATCATTATCATTATCATTATCATTATCATTATCATAATCATAATCATAATCATAATCATAATCATAATCATAATCATAATCATAATCATAATCATAATCATAATCATAATCATTAACATTAACATTAACATTAACATTAACATTAACATTAACATTAACATTAACATTAACATTAACATTAACATTGCCATTACCATTACCATTATCATTATCATTAACATTAACATTAACACTGTTATCATCATTATCGTTATCATTATCATTATCATTATCATTATCATTATCATTATCATTATCATTATCATTATCAATATCATCATCATCATCATCATCATCATCATCATCATCATCATCATCATCATCATCATCATCATCATCATCATCATCATCATCATCATCATCATAATCATAATCATAATCATAATCATAATCATAATCATAATCATAATCATAATCATAATCATAATCATTAACATTAACATTAACATTAACATTAACATTAACATTAACATTAACATTGCCATTATCATTATCATTATCATTATCATTAACATTAACATTATCATTGTTATTATCATTATTATCATCATCATCATCATTACCATTACCATTACCATTACCATTACCATTACCATTACCATTACCATTACCATTACCATTACCATTATCATTAACATTAACATTAACATTAACATTAACATTAACATTAACATTAACATTAACATTAACATTAACATTAACAATAACATTAACATTAACATTATCATTATCATTATCATTATCATTATCATTATCATTATCATTATCATTATCATTATCATTATCATTGTCATTGTCATTGTCATTGTCATTATCATTATCATTATCATTATCATTATCATTATCATAATCATAATCATAATCATAATCATAATCATAATCATAATCATAATCATAATCATAATCATTAACATTAACATTAACATTAACATTAACATTAACATTGCCATTATCATTACCATTATCATTATCATTAACATTATCATTACCATTGTTATCATCATTATCGTTATCATTATCATTATCATTATCATTATCATTATCATTATCATAATCATAATCATAATCATTATCATAATCATAATCATTATCATTATCATAATCATAATCATAATCATTATCATTAACATTAACATTAACATTAACATTAACATTGCCATTATCATTACCATTATCATTATCATTAACATTATCATTACCATTGTTATCATCATTATCGTTATCATTATCATTATCATTATCATTATCATTATCATTATCATTATCATTATCAATATCATCATCATCATCATCATCATCATCATCATCATCATCATCATCATCATCATCATCATCATCATCATCATCATCATAATCATAATCATAATCATAATCATAATCATAATCATAATCATAATCATAATCATAATCATAATCATAATCATTAACATTAACATTAACATTAACATTAACATTAACATTAGCATCAACATTAACATTAACATTAACATTATCATTATCATTAACATTAACATTAACATTAACATTAACATTATCATTACCATAATCATTATCATTATCATTAACATTAACATTAACATTATCATTGTTATTATCATTATTATCATTATCATCATCATCATCATTAACATTAACATTAACATTAACATTAACATTAACATTAACATTATTATTATCATTATCATTATCATTATCATTATCATTGACATTGGCATTGACATTAACATTAACATTAACATTAACATTAACATTAACATTAACTTTAACATTAACTTTAACATTATCGTTATTATCATTATCATTATCATCATCATTAATATTAATATCATTTTTTTCATATTATCATCAGCATCATTACCATTGTCTGTGGCATTGTCACTAATAATCATCATTATCATTACCATCACTTATATCATCACAACCATGACCGCTGTTACACACTGTTAGTAATTATGAGCATTGATAATAATATTAAAAAATAATATCTGAACTTAACAGCGTTGATAGTATTATCCACTATTAGCAATATGATGATGATAATGATTGTGATACTAATGATGATAATGATAACGATAATGACAATGATGATGATGATGATGATAATAATAACATTAATAATAATGACATTAACAATACTAATAACAGCAATAGTAATAGTAATAATAATGATAATAATAATAAAGATATTAAAGAGGATAATAATGATAGTAATATTGATAATTATAGTGATAATAATGATGATAAAAGTAATGATCATAATAACAATAATAAAAAGAAAAATAAGAACCATTATAATCAAATCATTATTACTTGCTGTATCATTAAGCGCAACCATTAATGATAGTAGTCACTGTCATGGTACATTGCTATCTTGATCGAATTAATTACAATTATTGCCACCAACCATTTTATTTATTAGTATTGTCATAATCACCCGTTTTATATATTGTTAGTACCAATATTATGTTTGCTTGTATGTTCGACTTGCTGGTACATTAAAAGAAGAAGAAAAAAGAAAAGAAAAAGAAGGAGAAGAAGTAGAAAAAAATATATATCTTAATGCTTGGAAACGTGAAAGTGTACATTTCTTATCATATATGTTTAGCCATAAGTTCATTAAACAATTTTGGAGATATCAGTTTGTTTCAGTACGTGGACCTGATTCTAAAATTATCATGTGGATAGTCATATCGCAGATTCCGAAAAAAAAAATCCCAAATGATTCCACTTGCGAATTTTTGTAAACTAAAAGTTATTGTCATTTCATACGAAACGTCGAACCAACAGAGCTTGTAAATAACTAAAACATTGTGGAGACAAATATTACCATACTGGTGTTATCATATTGAATATATTGTACAGACATTCCATGGGTGATTAATTATCTTAAAAAGGTTATATATTTGTGAGTGTTAAAATGATGTCAGTATCAGCAGAATTTCTACGGATCCAGGTAATAACCCTGATTATAGTATCAATAATCATCGTAATAATAATAATAATAATAACAATAGAACACTCTTAAAGTACAAAATATAAGTCTATCACATATTTTCATCTAAAGAAAATTAATTTTTTACTAATAAAGTTGCCATTTTCTATGAGAGTTTGCACCAGTTAAGAAACTTTCCTGTGACCTTTGAGATAATCCAGATCACGACCCAATTCTGATGACGGTGTATCCTTATTAATGATGATAATAATAACTGTATTGCATTAAAATCACAAAAATAGTAAGAGATAAATTAACCAAATTGTATATTTAGCTTTCGAAATTACAATAAAATTATTGTTGATAACTGCCAATAAGTTAACATGTGTTATTCTTTTCTTATTTGATGTTACTGTTACTGTCGTTGGTTGTTTGTTACTTTTATGATGATTAAAATATCTTTTATTTCTTTTATTATCATTATTATTATCATTATAACTATCACAACCATCACCATTGCCAATGTCATAACTGTTTTGATTTTCAAAGCAGTTGTATCGTCATTAAAAGAAGTAGCAGTCTGGATGATTTCAATTATAAACATCCTTATTATCAATGCCAAATATATTTCAAACTTCTACATCTATTACCCAAGTTCTTCACTAGTTACTTTATTGTTACTAGTATCCTTCATTAACAAGATTTTACCTTATAATTCACGGATGTTAGTCATTGAACGCATTGTTATATTAACAATGGATCCATATGAGGACACAAGTATGAATGCATGTATATGTTTATCAACTTCTATTTTATAAATGAATAAGTGAGTGTGAAAATGAAGGTAAAGGGGAGGACTAGGTTGAGTTTAAAGATGAATACAAGTGTGTGAATGTGTGTGTGTGTGACAGTGTGGATGTTTCGTTCGAACATAAACAACTTGTTGAACTAACTTTGCATAATCTATTCTTCATCTTCCGTTAACTTTCATAAGCAACTGGCTACAACTTCAATTAATTAAGTATCATAATATTAGAGCCGGGCTCTAAAATATGTATCTGCTTAAACATAGGGGAAGTAATCACTCAAGTGTTATACACAATTTGTAGAGGAATACCAAAGACTTCGTTTCAATATCTAATTCATGTTTATTAAGAATTAAATTAAATAAATATAAGATCTATTTCTTGAAAAAATACGTTTAGGCACGTTTCATTTAATATGCCAATTTTCAGGGGGCCAAAGTTAAACAGAAATCGCCTTATTTGGACTCGTTAGAGTCGTAGGAGTATCGTGGCCTGTATTCCCGGGACTCAGCTGATTCGACGGAGTCGAAGTGAGCCTCGCCCTCGTAGGTGACGTCGGCTACGTAGCCATCATCGCCATCGACGTAGTAAGTGACCTTCTGCAGGCGGCCGTCGGGGAGCTGCACGTAGTAGGATCCCTGGGTGTCGTCGCCGTCACGGGCCTCCTGGTGTCCGAACTCGTTGCTTGAGGAGTCATCGCTGACGGCCCAGTTGAAGTTGTACTTGGCCTCGGTAGACTCGAAGGATTCCTCAGAGGATGCCTGTGCGTGAAAAACAGATTTTGATTAGAATAAACAGGTTGTTGCTAGTTTATAACATATGAAGTCTTGCCATATCTTTCTTGGCAAGAATTGAGGTGTTGATAGTATATAGAACTCGTTACTATTTGACAGTACATCCATAATAACTTTTCATTCACTTACCCTGGGTGCGCGGTAAGCATAAGTTTCACGGCTGTCTGCAGCAACGATGGCTGCCAGACCGAGTAGGATGAGGACCTGAAAGAATATAAATATCTGATTAGCAAATATGTCACCAACATGTATTCGATTTAGACATAGACGCACTGATTCTAGTCATATCTCGTTTAGGTTACAGTGAGCAAGTTTTACCTTGGTGTTCATAGTTGTGGTTTCAGGTTCAACTGACTACCGGTCCTCAGGGGTTTGGGCATTTTATACCCAGACAGGTGATCATGACCTTGAAGAGCTACAGTAGAGGGTCAGCTTTTTGTATGGCTGTTGTAAGAGAGGCCATATTCCTGTATATGAATTGCGAAACTGAACTACTTTTTTGTAGTGTTCACTTAGGTGCTTTCTCTTGATGTGTATGTGTAAGCGCACGAGTGTAGCTCTTTGTATTTGTGTGTATGTGTTAGCGCATGAATATGTGTTTGTGTGTGTGTGTTACGGTGTGTGTGTGTGTGTTAATGCATGTATATATACAGACATGCATGCGGACGTGTGTGTGCATAGATGAATAAAACAAGGGTAATAATAAATATTAGATAGATGAAGATGATGATCGTCAATTGCGAAAAGTACGAAAAATAATATAGTTATTATAAAGGATAGAATGATTAGTGATATTAGGCATATTTATAATAATGTGACAACGTTGCTAATGTTAACATTGAAATAGATAATATTTATGCTCTTATTACTACTAAAACTTATTATGAAAATTAATTATAGTTGTTGTTATTCTAGATGTTTACATTATATTATAATAACAATAATGATAGTGGTTACAGCTACTAGTGAGTAAGTATTATTGTTGTTATCATATAAGCTACCGATGCAGCTCAACAGGGTGCAAGCACGTAACAAAACACAAGGTACAAACGGTAATTCACTGCTAAAATGGACTAAGGAAAATATTGATAATTAAGAAAAAACAAACAAAAAAAACTGGGTTTTGTTTATGTTAAGGGTTCTTTAGGAACAGACAGACGGAAAAACATGGACCTGAGTATAAATGATAATTTCAAAAATTTTGATAACTTCGGTCCTTTTTATACGATTCAAGTATTATTGGACACATAATAATGGTCTTACCATCCGTTGACATTTGTAATTTAAGCATCATAAGGAATATTAAGATTTATCATATATTCACAAATTTAAAAAAAAATGTATCCCAGAACCAAAGAAAGAAAAAAAGGAAAAAAAGAAAAAAAAGAAAGAAAAATAAATAAATAAATAGTAATAAAGAATATATATATATATACATATATATATATATATATATATATATATATTATATATATATATATATGTATATATATATATATATATATATATATATATATATATACATACATATATATATATATATACATATACATATATATATATATATATATATATATATATATATATATATATATATATATATACATATATATACATATATATGTATATATATATATATATATATATATATATATATATATATATATATATATATATATATATCCACGACGTTTCGTAAGTAGAAGGTACATACTCAGAGCCATGTAATTTTTCATCTCTGTAATGTTTCTTCCTATATGAGTGTATTTGATCATCGATTCACCAAGTCAATATAGTTTGGGTATTTTCATTTTATTTTCAGATTTGATGTCTTCAACAGGTTATTTTAAATTCATATATAATAGTGTACAAAATTGGGTTATATTTATTACCGAATATTACAAAAATAGCATATTATTATTGGTATTTTTAAATTCTGATCAATGCCATATCAACATTTCAGATATAGGAAAGTTACATTCACTAACATTAAGTTATGTTCGATTTCCCTGTCAATCATAGATATTTTGATCCTAAATAGGTACAATAAATACTGGAATCGAAGTCTTTAAAATCTGCAGATTGAAGCTCTTTTAACCGTAAAGAGGCCTTGAGGGTCTGTACTCTCGAGACTCGAAAGATTCGAAGGAATCAGGAAGCCTCGCCCTCGTAGCTGACCTCAGCCACGTAGCCGGAGTCGCCGTCCACGAAGTACTTGACGGTCTGCAGGCGGCCGTCGGGGAGCTGCACGTAGTAGGATCCCTGGGTGTGGTCGCCGTCACGGGCCTCCTGGTGTCCGAACTCGTTGCTTGAGGAGTCGTCGCTCACGGCCCAGTTGAAGTTGTACTTGGCTTCGCTGGATTCGTACGATTCCTCGGAGGACTGTAATGTATTCATTTGTATCAAATTAATGAGTTAAACGCTAGCATCGTAGGACTAAATGACTAAAAATAGTACATGAAGATAGAAGAAATAAGTAATAAAGATTATAAAATAAAACAAGGTTATTATCCTCTAAAAAAAATAATGATAATAAAAGAATAACAATAATAATAAAATAAAATAAAAATACAGAAAAAATGTAGCAACAAATATATCAGATAAACTCCAATTAGCGTTACTAACCCGAGGGGCGCCATAGGCGTAGGGTCGCCTTTGGGCCGAGACAGCTGACACCACAGCCAGGAGAAGGAAAATCTGACGAAGGTTAAAAGATGTCATGGCGATAAAACATGATTATAACACGAATAAAACGCGCGCACGCGTGTGAGTGTGCGTGCGTGCGTGCGTGTGTGTGTGTGTGTGTGTGTGTGTGTGTGTGTGTGTGTGTGTGTGTGTGTGTGTGTGTGTGTGTTTGCGTGTTTGTGTGTGACATGCAGATCATAGATACATACATAAAGGCACTCCGTGCTATACATATATATATATAAGAATGTATGGGATATATTCCTGTATCTAATATTTTGTTATTTTGCTATTTTCGTATCCTTGAAAAAAATGTTAATTGGGAATTGTGTTCGCATTTAACATTTTAAGAGACCATTTGACTAATTTCCGACAACCCTTCCCTTAAAATATTCAATATTAATACGTAAAGTTGACGATGCGTTACTTTTACGTTCATGATGCGTTGAGATCCTTTGTCTGAATGATCACTAGACAGATGTTGCTTACTTTATATATATCTTTCACCTAAAACCCCGCCCTGCTCTTTGCCTCAAGCTTGCATTCCCTCTGCACGTTCTCTCTGTTTTTGTCTCTCTGGAGTAACATGACCAGACATGACTCGGCCCTGAGAAAGTCAATGGAAGACTCTAGATATATATTATGTTTTTAGATTATGATCGATTGATTATTTTTTTTATGTATGATGTCATATATGAATCACCAGGTGCGAGGTGAAAGAGAGTTAATGACCTATTATCATGAAGGTTTAAAACCGTTTATGAATATGTATTTAGATATTTAGCAACATCTGTACTATGACTGGGGAATTAGTGGTTTGCAAAGCGAGCGGGTTTGAATCCTGCCGATGATTCGAGGATACCAGGGGCATCTACTCTTACAGCCCCCCCCCCCCCCAAAAAAAAAAAAAAAAAAAAATTTATATAAGAGCATCGTCCTTTTTGAAAAGAGGTCGTCACACAGAGCCGATTCAATCAAGCATACATATGCAATACCATTTTCATCAATAAATAAATAAATGTTATAAATTGCTTTTATACCGCAGATGAAAAGGGACGGTTCCTCACGAGTAAATAATATCAAACAGAATCACCACATGTACCAGTTGCGAAACAAGTACACCTATATCGTTTAGTAATGTTTGAGCGGTTGGTACCCCTGACATAAGCGATACGTCAGTGAATAGAATTGTCAATTGGTGTTTTTATTGTCAATTAAGTGTGAGGCTCTTGTGTGTATATACGAATTCCAGTGTCTTTCATATAACTACAATAGTTTTACAGAAAATCGGTTAAAATCGAACTACAGCAAATTTATGACATTACAAGATATCGGATTGCATAATAATTCGCCCAAATACGTGTTGCCAGATGATGGATCACATTCTCACTACTCTTGTGGGGGAGGGGGAGGGGGAGGAGGGTACGTACAGAAAGGATCTAAAGCGCCACTCACTCAGAAAAAAAACAAAATGTTTTATGGGAGAAATCACTTACATCAAACCGAATGAAAGACAAGTTAAGCATAGTTAGCGGTTTTGTAACAATATTAGGGCGTAAGTGGAGTGATGATGATGCATACACACACAGACACACACACACACACACACACATACACACACACATACACACACACACACACAACCCATAGACTTCTTTTTACTCTATCCATGTTTTTTATTGTCAGGAAGGTTACGACAATAATAGAAAGATCTCAGTCTAATCATAGTTGGATTTTTTTATGTTCTGCTCTTATTTAAAAATATATTAAGTAATTTGCGAGCGATAGTTCGAGATTAATTTGTCACTGGAAACCGCCGCAACCATAATTTAGCAACATTTGCTCGCGATTCTTGTGATTCACGGTTCTCCTATATGCTGGAAACCAATAATTGCCGTGACTGAAATTGCGGCAACTGATAGGAGGGTATAATTCTTCATTAGCAAGCGTTGCGAATAAAATGATTTTTTTTTATTATTATTATAAATGATGTATCATTCGGAAAGAAAGGCCAAAAAACATTACATGTCTTTATTTTTTTTTTCTCATTTTCTACAGTACGGACTTTCTTCCTCCTATCATAAGTTTCCTACCTCCCTCCACCTTCTTCTCTGCTTGATTTTTATCCACTCAGAGCTTTTTATCCCCTCTCAATGTCAATTATTGATCTAATGCCTGTAATAGGAAATGTTCTCTCTCCTCTCTCTCTCTCTCTCTCGCTCTCTCTTTCTCTCTCTCTCTCTCTCTCTCTCTCTCTCTCTCTCTCTCTCTCTCTCTCTCTCTCTCTCTCTCTCTCTCTCTCTCCCTCCCTCCCTCTCTCTCTCTCTCTCTCTCTGTCTCTCTCTCTCTCTCTCTCATAAAGCTGGGTTTTATAGTGATACCAAGGAGCTGAAGGCGTTGTCGGCTACGTACCAGGTGAATCATTTAATCCGATTTTCATTTTATGTACATTATTGAGCCCGTTGATTTATTTTGTCTAAGTCTGAATTATTCAATCACCCTCTGAAAATGGAGCCACCCAGTAAAATGTCATTTCTAACTTATAAGAACTTTTTTATGGTTCTTGCGCCTTACACGTACGCTCGTTTCCCGCTCTTAATGCTGCTCTTACGCTCTGACTGCCCCCCCCCCCCCCCACCCCAACCCCTCCCTGACCTCGAGGGAATATTTGGACGCTCTCTCTCATTGTTCTGACTCGCTGCCTGAGAAGTACCTTCCTCACGAATTATTAATCAGTTAATCAGGGCGTATAATTCATAAGCTTCAGCAGTACATTTCGATGGTGTGTCTATATTGTGTATTTTTTCATCAAGAGAGCCATAATAATCCAAAATGGTGGTGATCTTTTGATTCTATTTATTTGGTGTTGTGGATCCTTACTTTATCCAAAATGCGACCGTTGCTGCTTATACAATCTCTTGTTTAGGGGAAACTAACTAAACAAGTGGTTTTAGAAAGTTAAGTTTGCTAAGCTTATAAAATGTTAAGCTTAGGAGATGAAGCATAACCTGTCAGATTTGGGGAGGTCATCCCTGTATCAACATCATAGTGATATGTGTGTGATATGTGTGTGCTTATTTAGATCTACAGTATCTTCATTTAAATAATGACAGAATCGTTTTGTTCGTTAATATGTTAGAATCTTGCATGATAGATATCAGATACAACACAAAAGGATATTAAATCTCCAAAGAAAACTGGTCTGTGATTCTTTTCTGAAATCTATATCAAATATGATTGTATTTTCTTTTTAAATTGTTAATTAATTTGTAATTTATTAATATATCCCGGAATCCAACGGATTCTAATGTGCATAAAAAAATATTAGAACTACGGTTACTCCGACAGTTTATTGCGAATTTTCATCATAAATATTTAGTTATATACAAGGGAATGGTACACTTCCTAGCCGTATACGGGCCTGGGTGGCCTGTACTCCCGAGACTCAAAAGACTCGTAGGAATCGGGGTAACGAGCCTCGCCCTCGTAGCTGACCTCAGCCACGTAGCCGGAGTCGCCGTCCACGAAGTACTTGACGGTCTGCAGGCGGCCGTCGGGGAGCTGCACGTAGTAGGATCCCTGGGTGTGGTCGCCGTCACGGGCCTCCTGGTGTCCGAACTCGTTGCTTGAGGAGTCATCGCTGACGGCCCAGTTGAAGTTGTACTTGGCTTCGCTGGATTCGTACGATTCTTCCGAGGACTGGAAAATAGTATAGAGAATTAGAAAACATAAATAATGACACATTTTTCTCCATTACTACTCTCTCTTTAAATTTTGTAAATTTTGTATGCTGTACAAAATGCTTCTGGGTTACTAACCCGAGGGGCGCTGTAGGCGTAGGGGCGTCTTTGGGCGGCGGCAGCTGACACCACAGCCAGGAGAAGGAAAATCTGATGACAGTAAAAATGCAATATCTCAGTGATAAATATTGTTGACAGTATATGTGTATACATTACATGAGTGTGTGTGTGGATAGACATTCCATTTTATTAACATTACCATATGCATGAAAATGTTTTTTGTCTTTCATTTACTCTTTCAATGTGCATTAGATCATCAACACAGCAAGTGGATTAAACGTTTTGGTCAAATATTATCCAGAGTCATAAGTTACATAAATTGTTAAGTAATCAATAAGGAAGGAACTGTTATAAAATACAAAACATTATAACATTTGGAACTGTTTTGAATTTTTTGCTTTTGCAATTTGTTTCAAGGCGATATATACATCTATCGTTCTGTATTTACATGTGTGAATAATACCAATTTGAAATTTGCTTTGACCTTACAAGGAGATATTGAAAACAAATAAAGATTGCTTGATAACCATCAAATTCGGGAACTGCAAATCAATTTCGAACTGTCTTCCTTTAAAAACCTAGATCAACAAGATTAAATCGAATATAACTGCTAACACTACACTACCTTTGCGTTCATGATGCCTTGAGATCACTTGCCTGAATGATCACTCGATAGATGTTGCTTGCGTTATATACCTTTCACCCTAAAACCCCGCCCTGCTCTCTGCCTCAAGTCTTTCGTTCTCTCTGCACGCTCCTTCGCTTTTTGTCCTCATAGAGTAACATGCACAGACATGGGTTCACCTTGAGAGGCTAAATGAAAGACTTAAATGATATGTTATCTTTTTAAATATTGATGGATTGATTGACAGGTTTTGGGGGGTGTAATATGCATGATGTCATGTATGAAATACGCCTGGTTGGAAGTGTTAGGGAGTAATGATTGGCTACGTTAGGGCTATCATTATCAGTGTCTGGAAAGATATGATTAATGATTTGTATATCTATCCAGGTTTGATTTCATAAATATGTGTGTGCTTCTGTGTATATATATACTTATGTATACATATATACATATATATACTTATGTATACATATATACATATATATAAATGTATACATTTATGTATATAATATCTATATATGTACATATGTGTGTATGTATATATATACATAAATCCACACACACACACACACACACACATACACACACACACACACATATATATATATATATATATATATATATATATATGTGTGTGTGTGTGTGTGTGTGTGTGTGTGTGTGTGTGTGTGTGTGTGTGTACATATACATATATATATATATATATATATATATATATATATATATATATATAGAGAGAGAGAGAGAGAGAGAGAGAGAGAGAGAGAGAGAGAGATAGATAGATAGATAGATATGTATATATATACATATATATATATATATATATATATATATATATATATATATATATATATATATATATAATGTTTATATATATATATATATATATATATATATATATATATATATATATATATATATATAAATATATATATATATATATATATATATATATATATATATATATATATATATATATATATAATCCAGTTCATGATTCGAGATGAGGAAGGACATCGGAGAAAAGGTCTCTTAGTGGTAAAACATCTTTTTTTTTTCCAATGAGGAAAACCAAATCTGTTAAACATACCCATATATTAGATATATATACCCATATATTGAATTATAGGTATCTTCTTGTAGGTAAGCCCCTTGCAACTTACTTCCTCTAATTCAGCTGGTCGGGGACGGTACCTAACCAACAGATGCTCTTAGAAAAAAGGGGCCACATGTATTTCTGATGATTCAAGATGTTACTTGAGGGACTGCCACGCACATTTGCTGTTGGGTTGAATTTCATAATGAAGACACGCTTTGCCATGATATATTGATGTCAGTAACGGAAGGCAATATCATTGGGCAAATGTTGCAAGCGCAAGCACACCTGGTAAGCTCATTTACATATTTTCATCTATCCATCTGTTCTTATCACTTATATTATTATTATGCTTATCATCACCATCATAATTGTTATCCTTATTCTTATTTCTTTTGTTCTTATTGCTTTTTCTATCATTGTTTTATATGAATAGTAGCAACTGTAACATCAGCGTTATTATCATCGTTACCATCATTATTAATATAAAAATTGTCCATATTGATATGCGATTGATTGGACAGATTTTACTTTAGACTTCGATTTACATTACTTACAACACTTGTAATGTTATGTGATCAACTGCAAGTTAATTGTTACTTTAGCGCTCTGCAATAAAGGAGATGGTGTGTTTACTATGTAAGTATATTATATTGAAATGTTATTGGTTCCACAGACTTTTACCTTTGAAAAGCTGGTCACAATGATTAGAGTTTGCAGTCTTCCGTGAAAGTTGGTATTTTTTTTCAGGTCTTGCAACGGGAAAATTTTCTTGTAGTACTCATGAACTGTATGTATATAATATCTATGAAATAGTCTGGGATGAAGAAAGGGTGTCCTTTGGCTAGTTTTCGTTTGGTTCACAGAGCCAATTCGATTCAAAGTACGAAATGATGAATGCCATTAACTATACTGTGCTGATGCAATTTTAGACCATACACACACACTCAGATGCCAAAATCTTTCTGAATTTCATCTTCAGGTCAAAAGATTGAATGACAAAGGAATATCAAAACTGTTTCCTTTTTTCTTTTTTTTCTTTTTTTTATAAGCTCATTTGGTGTATTGTAGGTTTGAAAAGGCAGAAAACGGAGTAATGTGTGTGTGTGTTTGTGCATAAAGTAGAAAGAACGCATAGATATAACTTCTTCCATTTCATGAACAAGCCAGATGAGGATTGTTTTCTCAAAGACGAAATATCAAATTTCTGAGGAAAGCTGTTCCGTATAATATACATCTGTGTGTATTTGAAAATATGTTGGAGAAGCTTTACATTGATATAACATTCTGAATTACATCAGAATAGATTAATGTATTTGGAAAATATTACACAACACTTATACCAAAAATTTATTTTCGTCAACATGTTTCATCATAAATATTTAGCTATATACATTGCGACTGAACACTTCCTAGCCGTATACGGGCCTGGGTGGCCTGTACTCCCGAGACTCAAAAGACTCGTAGGAGTCAGGGTAACGAGCCTCGCCCTCGTAGCTGACCTCAGCCACGTAGCCGGAGTCGCCGTCCACGAAGTACTTGACGGTCTGCAGGCGGCCGTCGGGGAGCTGCACGTAGTAGGATCCCTGGGTGTGGTCGCCGTCACGGGCCTCCTGGTGTCCGAACTCGTTGCTTGAGGAGTCATCGCTGACGGCCCAGTTGAAGTTGTACTTGGCTTCGCTAGATTCGTAGGATTCCTCGGAAGACTGTAATATATTTATTTTTAATCAAATTAAGGAGTTAAATACTAGCATCATATCTGTAAAGCAATTTTCAGAATTGGTCATATCTGTAAAGTAATATTTAGAATCAAACCCAAATTGTTTTCAGAATTGGTCGTCACTTACCTCAGGGGCGCGGTAGGCATACGGGCGTCTTTGGGCGGCGGCCGAAGCTACCACAACCAGGAGAAGGACAAACTGACAACGAAGTAATAGTTCATCATTGCAATGGTATTTGGAAATAGGAATCAACCACGGATTTTGTAATGCAAAGTAAAACATTTACCCTCTTAATGAAAATAATCTGCTATTTAGTTAATTGAGATAGAAATTATAGCGTTGTTTTGCCATATTATTAGATTAAGAAATGGAAGGGCACATCACTATCATTGTACTTGAAGTTACTGAATTCTTATTCTACAAATGGATGAAAGCTTTGGTCAACTTATACTATCTAGTTATAAATTGTGTGTTAGATCATTACATAAGGAAGGAACTGCGATGTTTCAGGCTAAAATACGAAATATTATACCATTAGCAACTGATTCTAATCACCCGCCTATTGAAGAGTCAGTTTGTTTCGAAATGTTACATATTTAACGTTCTATATTTTCCAGTGTAATGTGACATCAATATGAAATTTTATTTGACCTGGCAAGTAATTATTAGAACAAAATAAACAGATAGCAGACACTTTGAGAACAAGATTAAACCGAGTATAACTGCTAACGCTACACTACCTTTGCGTCCATGATGCCTTGAAATCACTTGCCTGAATGATCACTCGACAGATGTTGCTTGCGTTATATACCTTTCACCCTAAAACCCCGCCCTGCTCTCTGCCTCAAGTCTTTCGTTCTCTCTGCACGCTCCTTCGCTTTTTGTCCTTAGAGAGTAACATGCACAGACATGTGTTCACCTTGAGACGCTAAATGAAAAACTTAAATGAGATGTTATCTTTTTAAACATTGATGGATTGATTGACAGGTTTGGGATGTGTAGTATGCATGATGTCATGCATGAAATACGCCAGGTTGGAAGTGTTAGAGAGTAATGATTGGCTCCGTTAGGGGTATCATTATCAGTGTCTGGAAAGATATGATTAATGATTTGTATATCTGTCCAGGTTTAATTTCATATATTTGTGTGTGGTTGTGGTTATGTGTGTGTGAGTATATATATGTATTATGAACGTAATAAATTATAGTATAAATATAGTTGCAACTATCAGTATAGTTGTGCTAGCAAAGCGCTGACCTCACGTGACCAGGTCAGACATCCCTCCCTTCACAGAATGGACCAGCGGGCAAAGCGTCGCCTCATCCGTTTCGCGCGAACTTCGACCTTAAGAAGATTTGGAGCCGCCCTTGCAACACACCCCCGGGGACCGCTCGGGAGAAGGGCCCTTGAAGTAGGGTGACCTCAGCCCTCATTAATCAGGTAATCGGAAGCTAGGTCAGAATCTGAGTTATTGTAATACTGTGCTTTTATTTTGTGGTTATGATACATTGTCATGTATTAGCTGCTGTGTTTGACACTATCCTCGCTGCTTATGTGTGGTATTTAGAGTAATCTACTACTATTACATGTATATATATGTATGTATATATATATATATATATATATATATATATATATATATATATATATGTGTGTGTGTGTGTGTGTGTGTGTGTGTGTGTGTGTGTGTGTGTGTGTGTTTCTGTGTCTGTATGTATGTATGTGTATATATATGTATATATATATATATATATAAATATATATATATATATATATATATATATATATATATATATATATATATGTATGTATATATATATATATTAATACATGATTCGAAACGAGGAAGGGCATCGGGGGAATAGGTCTCTTAGTAGTAAAACAAAAGTTTTTGAAAAAGGCACGGCTCTAGCCCTTCCCTGAGAAATCCCGATTCCGTTAAACATACCCATATATCAGCTATATCTGTACCCATATATTTAATTATAGATATCTTCTTGTAGATAAGCCCTTGCAACTTACTTTCTCTAATTCAGCTGGTCGGGAACGGTTCCTAACCAACAGATGCTATTAGAAAAAAGGGCCCACTTGTATTTCTGATGATTCAAGATCTTACTTGAGGGATTGCCACGCACATTTGCTGTTGGGTTGAATTTCATAATGAAGACACGCTTTGCCATGGTATATTGATGTCAGTAACGGAAAGCAATATCAATGGGCGAATGTTG
This sequence comes from Penaeus japonicus, assembly GCA_017312705.2. NCBI lineage: Eukaryota > Metazoa > Arthropoda > Malacostraca > Decapoda > Penaeidae > Penaeus > Penaeus japonicus. The sequence continues at coordinate 25,000 of BOPN01005325.1, forward strand.
C
>BOPN01005325.1:47500-67500 GCA_017312705.2 Penaeus japonicus
TCTTTCCTATATGATCGGTTGGTGGCGAATATATAAAACTAAAGTTTTTTATATGCATGATTTCTTTAAAGAAATGTATTACACATGATGTAAAATAAGTTATCTGAGGGAGTGAAGGTAACCGATGCAGCAAGTGGATCTCATTTTTCTCCCACTTTAACCATACACGGGTCTTGGAGGGGCGTAACCACGAGATTCACGAGACTCGAAAGATTCGAAAGACTCGAACGATTCGAAGGAGTCAGGGTAACGAGCCTCTCCTTCGTAGGAGATTTCGGGGACGAATCCTGAGTCTCCGTTGACAGTGAACCTGACGGTCTGCAGGCGGCCGTCGGGAAGCTGCACGAAGTAGGATCCTTGGGTGTCGTCGCCGTCACGGGCCTCCTGGTGGCCGAAGTTATTCCTGGAGTCGCTGTGCTGGACCGCCCAGTCGAAGTTGTATTCGGCGGGACCGAATTCCTCAGAGGAGAACTGAGAAATGAAATGTAACATGAATTATATTTACAACGCAAGTAAGGAATATATCATTATCTATATTGATAGGCTTGTCACCTAGGCAAAAATCGGAGCTGATAAGATACATTAACAAGCCGTGTTGATTCCTTATACAAAAGACAGTAAACTTGCAAATCTAATGGATCATAATTCTCTGGCTTGGCTGAACTTACCTGCGGGGCGGAGTAGGAGTAAGGTCGCCTGTCAGCTGCAGCGACGGCTACGAGAGTCACGAGAAGAAGGACCTGAGGAGGAAGGGGCTACATGTCACCGGCGATAATAATGATCATAATGATAATAATTTTATTCAGAAAAGCGATTGTCACATTAGTAAAATTGTCACTCTACAACGCTTTAAATCTTTTTTTTTACATACAGCCTTTCGTATTCCAAAAATAAATGTATCTTTTGTTAGAATTGCATTTTTCTTATATCATCGTTACTATACTGTCATTGTGACAATAGTAACGAAACACTCTATTGCATGCAATATGACTTCGCAATATTCAATGAGCTTATCTTACCTTCGAGTTCATGTTGGTGAGGAGGCAGTACAACTTGTGTCAGATATCTTCTGGACGACCATACTTATACTCACGTGCTGTGACGTCATGCTTCAGTTTCTTGCATGTTGCAGAACATTTATGCGCATGGAAAGTTTATTACCTCATGGGAATTATTGTTATTCTACTGTTTTCTTTATAATTGTTATTATTATCGTTGTTATTAGTAGTATGTGTTTCAGTATTATTGTGAAGATTATTGTCATTGGCATCGTTTGTATCAATATTATTGCCTTTATATTTGTTGCAATTGCATTATCGTGATTGTTTTATTGTCGCCCTTGTCGTTGTTCTTAAGGTTATGTTGCTATTCTTGTTGCCATTATCACTATTTTGGTTGCCCTTTATCCTATTATTATCATCATTTTTTTATCACACTACTTATTATCACCCTTATCATAATTATCATTGTCTAATCATTAACATTATTATCATTGTCATTATCATAATCATTATTACCATCATCATCATCATGATTGCCAGCATCAGCATCATTATCATTCTCATCATTTTCATCATCAATATTATCATTTTATCTCAGGTTATGATTATCATCTTTGTTTCTATAATGATGATAATGATGATGACAATAATGCTGATAAAATATTAATACTGATGATAATAAATAAATATGACAATAATAATACTTATGATAATAGTACTGATAATAATACTATAGCAATGATAATGATAATAATGATAATTATAATAATAATAGTAATAATAATAATAATGATAGTAATGATGATAATAGGTGATGATGAAATAGGTATTGTCGTAATTACAATGAACATAATGATAATGATGATGTGGTAATAATGATTAATAATAATGATGATAATAATGATAATGATAATAAAGATGACAAAATATGGAAATAATGATATGATATTATAATCGTTATCATCATTATAACTATCATCCCCCTCATCATTACTATCATTCACGTTAATGCTATTATCATTATTACTAGTAACATTATACAACTATTTCTGTCATTATTACCATTATCCTTGGCATTATTTTCACATGTTTAGAACTTCTACTACTACTATTGTTATCTATATAATCATTATTATTATTAATATCATCCTAATCTCTATTATAATAATTACATTTTTCATGATTATTATTATCAGCATCATATTATTATCATTATTACTATCAATCATGTTTATCATTACAAATTTAATGATAATGTTTGTCATTATTATCCTTATCATTATTATTATCATCGTCATAGTATCATTATCATTTTTTTATTGTTATCTTTATTGCTATGGTTATTATTCTTAGCATCACCATTATCTGATGTTACTCATTACCTTGATTATTTCTGTTGATATTGCCTATGTTTTTTTTTAATTAGTCTTCTCACCATTATTGTCATTACACAAGCATTATATTTTATTCCTAGTCATTCTAATAATCAGAATTATGACTAATATTATCACTATTTTTGTAGTTCTTTTAGCTTTTGCTATTTTTATTATTAGTATCCTTTATAGTATAAGCATTATTGTTGTTATTTGAACCTATCTATATATATCAGTAATATCAAAAACATCATGATTATGAACTCCAGTATTATCAATGTTATCTTTGATACAATTCCTGGCATCACTTTATCATGACCGGAACTAGCAGGCCTTATATTCCATTCAAATCATTGTTATTATTGATACCCCTGTCATTTCCTTTACATATATTGGTATAACATCTATGTCGTATTCTCATGAGTGTATTACCATAATGTAATATTACTTATTGATAAGAGATTGTGGTAATTGGTAAAATATATCAACCAGCTTTATATGCATGTTTTATTTAGAGGAAGTGTATTGCACATGTGAAATAAATTATCTTTGAATAAAGGCACCCAATATAGCAACTACGTCACTTTTTTTCTAATCTCAACCATACACGGGTCTTGGAGGTGCGTAACCACGAGATTCACGAGACTCGAAAGATTCGAAAGACTCGAACGATTCGAAGGAGTCAGGGTAACGAGCCTCTCCTTCGTAGGAGATTTCGTGGACGAATCCTGAGTCTCCGTTGACAGTGAACCTGACGGTCTGCAGGCGGCCGTCGGGAAGCTGCACGAAGTAGGATCCTTGGGTGTCGTCGCCGTCACGGGCCTCCTGGTGGCCGAAGTTATTCCTGGAGTCGCTGTGCTGGACCGCCCAGTCGAAGTTGTATTGGGCGGGACCGAATTCCTCAGAGGAGAACTGAAAATGGATTAGCAAATTTATTCACGTCACGGGCTTTAAAATAAGCAGCATGCCTTTACAAAATTGAAGAGCTCGTCAACTAGGCAAGAATCGAAGATAAATAAGCAAAATCGTGATGGTTCCTTATACAAGACTGTATAAATAAGACCCATGAATCATAATCTCAAGTTGCGCTAAATTTACCTGCGGGGCGGAGTAGGAGTAAGGTCTCCTGTCAGCGGCGGTGACAGCCACGAGAGTCACGAGAAGAAGGACCTGAGGAGGAAGTGGATACAGGTTAATACAAAAGAGAAAAGCTTTAAATCTTGTTCCAAATGAAGTCTTCCTATATATTTCATAGCTCATAAGTACATTATTTGATTTAAAGTATTAGCATTAGCATCTCAAAAAAAGTTTGGCTTCGCTGTAACGAATTTGCATAAATTGCCTTTGAGTTCATGTTGGTGGTGAGGCTGTACAACTTGTGTCGGATATCCAGTGCATGACCGTATTTATACCCACTTACAGTGACGTCATGCATCAGTTTCTTGCATGATGCAGAACTTGCCATGCGCATGGAAAGTTTATTACCTTAAGGGGAGGAACGTTTCATTTTGTATTGTTTTTGTTTTAATACAAATTATGATCGTTTATCCAGTAAGTTATATTAATAGTTGTGATATTTCTAATTTCCTTTTTGAAAATTATTGCTTCCGTTACTTTGTTGTTATCGTTCTTGTTATTATTATCATTAGTAATGGTCATTTTTATATCATTGTTATTATCATTGTTGTTATAATCATTATCATTATTACCATTATTATCATTATCGTTGTTGTTATTAACATCAGTAATCGTTAGTTTTATATCATTATTATTATTATCATTGCTATTATAATCATTATCATCATTGCCATTATTATCATTATCGTTGTTATTATCATCACCATTATTATCATCATCATCGTTGTCATCACCATCACTATTGCCCACATCACCAGCGCCTCCATCATCATCACCACCATGATCATCACCACCACCACCATCATCATCACTACCACCATCATCATCACCACCACCACCATGATCACCATCATCATCATCATTACCACCACTATCATCATCACATTAAATATAAGTAGAATATTCCATTCATTTTAGCCGTCTTTTCCACTGGCACGACACCTTTTTTTACGACAGATATAGGCATCTGGGCGGGGATGCATATAACCTCTTTACAGGGAAACGTAATGGGATGACATGCAGAGGCAATAATTTGGCGACACAAGCAATGGTCTTTGATCACTTACCCTTTTGCCTTCAGCATAGTAAAGCTTTTAAGTCTGTTTATTATCGCTGGTGTCAATGTTGTTTGTATTATGGTTTTATTCTTGTTTTATTTGCCATTGTGGTTTTCATGGATGCTAATATTGGTATCATAATCATTATTATCATTACAGACACTTTTATTATTATTTGTTGTTGTTGTTATTTTTATTATCATTATCATTTTATATTATTATTATTATTATTATTATTATTATTATTATTATTATTATTATTATCATTTTCATTATCACTATCATTGTCATTGTCAATCATTATTTTTTCTATCACTCACCATCATCATTATCATTACCATCCCTCATCATCATCACCATCATTATCGTCATAATCTCCATCACCCTTATTGTTATGGTTAGGATTATCATCCTTGCTGCTGTGACTATGATCATAATACTAACACTAATGATTGTAATAGAATTCATATAACAGATAATAACAATGAAAATATTGATGATTATAATCATTATTATTATCATTATAATTACTAGTATCCTCATACTCATCGTCACCCTTATGATCACAGTTTATTATTCCAATAAAGTTACAATAATGATAATTAAGAATATATAATGATGATGATGACAATGTTGATAACCATAATGGTAATAATAATGGTAATGATGTAAATGATGATAATCACAACAATAATTAATGCTGCTAACAATGATAATAATTATGGCACTTTTGTATTCTTCTCATCATCAACATAGTCGTAATAGTCATTATCATCATTCGAATTCTTCGTATCATCATTATCATTGTTATTGACAACATTATTAATTTTACTTTTATTCCTCTCATTATTATGAGGGCGATAATTGTTAACTGTAATCATCACTATCATTATTGTTACTCTTTATTATTATTACTATCTATATTGTCAAAACCGTTACTATCATGATGATGATTGTTACTTTATAATGATTATTGCTATTATCATTATTGTTATTGCTTTTATGATTATTGTTAATTATCATGATTTACATAATCTATCAAAAAACTATAACTTATTTTCCTAGTGTAACATCATTTTTTATAAGATGTGGTAATAAACTGTATAGTTAATCAACCAGTATTATATGCATTATTTATTTATAAGAAATATATTATACATGATGTAAAATAAGTTATCTGAGGGAGTGAAGGTAACCGATGCAGCAAGTGGATCTCATTTTTCTCCCACTTTAACCATACACGGGTCTTGGAGGGGCGTAACCACGAGATTCACGAGACTCGAAAGACTCGAAAGACTCGAACGATTCGAAGGAGTCAGGGTAACGAGCCTCTCCTTCGTAGGAGATTTCGGGGACGAATCCTGAGTCTCCGTTGACAGTGAACCTGACGGTCTGCAGGCGGCCGTCGGGAAGCTGCACGAAGTACGATCCTTGGGTGTCGTCGCCGTCACGGGCCTCCTGGTGGCCGAAGTTATTCCTGGAGTCGCTGTGCTGGACGGCCCAGTCGAAGTTGTACTCGGCGGGACCGAATTCCTCAGAGGAGAACTGAATATGAAATGTAACAGGAATTATATTTACAACGCAAGCGTTCAAGTAAGGAATGTATCATTATCTATATTAATAGGATTGTCACCTAGGCAAAAATCGGAGCTGATAAGATACATTAACAAGCCGTGTTGATTCCTTATACAAAAGACAGTAAACTTGCAAATCTCATGGATCACAATTCTCTGGCTTGGCTTGACTTACCTGAGGGGCGGAGTAGGAGTAAGGTCGCCTGTCAGCTGCAGCGACGGCCACGAGAGTCACGACAAGAAGGACCTGAGGAGGAAGTGGCTACATGTCACCGGCGATAATAATGATCATAATGATAATAATTTTATTCAGAAAAGCGATTGTCACATTAGTAAAATTGTCACTCTACAATGCTTTAAATCATTTTTTTTACATACAGCCTTTCGTATTTCAAAAATAAATGTATCTATTGTTAGAATTGAATTATTATTATATTATCGTTACTATACTGTCATTGTGACAATAGTAACGAAAACACTCTATTGCATGCAATATGACTTCGCAATATTCAATGAGCTTATCTTACCTTCGAGTTCATGTTGGTGAGGAGGCAGTACAACTTGTGTCAGATATCTTCTGGACGACCCTACTTATACTCACGTGCTGTGACGTCATGCTTCAGTTTCTTGCATGTTGCAGAACATTTATGCGCATGGAAAGTTTATTACCTCATGGGTATTATTGTTATTCTAATGTTTTCTTTATAATTGTTATTATTATCGTTGTTATTAGTAGTATGTGTTTCAGTATTATTGTGAAGATTATTGTCATTGGCATCGTTTGTATCAATATTATTGCCTTTATATTTGTTGCAATTGCATTATCGCGACTGCTTTATTGTCGCTCTTTTCGTCGTTCTTTTGTTCTTCAAGTTGTGTTGCTATTCTTGTTGCCATTATCACTGTTTTGGTTGCCCTTTATACTACTTTTATTATCATAATTTTTTATCACAATTCTTATAATCACCCTTATCGTAATTATCATTGTCATATCATTAACATTATTATCATTATCATTATCATAATCATTATTACCATCATCATCATCATCATCATCATCATCATCATGACTGCCAGCATCAGCATCATTATCATTCTCATTATCAATATCATCATTTTATCTAAGGTTATGATTATCATCATTGTTACTGAATGGTGATAATGATAATGACAATAATGATGATAGAAATATCAATATTGATTGATACTTATGATAATAGTAACAATAATAATAGTAATAATGATAATAATAGAAATTATTGTAATAATGATAACTATATCAATGATAATAAAAGATGACAAAATATGGAAATAATGATAATGATATTATAATCGTTATCATCATTATTACTATCACCTCTCATCACTACTACCATTCACGTTAGTGCTATTATCATTATTACTAGTAAAATTATACAACTATTTCTGTCATTGTTACCATTATCCTTGTCAATATTTTCACATGTTTAGAACTTTTACTGCTACTATTATTATCAATATAATCCTTATGATTATTAATTTCATTCTTATCTCTATTACAATCATTATATTTTTCATTATTATTATTGTCACTATTATCAGCATTATCATGCCATTATTATTATCAATCATATGCTTATTATTACAAATTTAATCATAATCTTTGCCATCATTATCCTTATCATTATTATTTTCATCATCATAGTATCATTATCATCATTATTTTTATTGTTATCTTTATTACTCTGGTTATTATTCTTAGCATCACCATTATCTGATGTTACTCATTACCTTGATTGTTTCTGTTAATATTGTTTATGTTTTTTTTAATTAGTGTTTTCATCATCATTGTCATAAACACAAGCATTATATTTTATTCCTACTGTCATTCTAATAATCATAATTATGACTAATATTATCACTATTTTTGTAGTTCTTGTAGCTTCTGTTGTTATTTTGATTATTATTATCCTTCATAGTATAAGCATTATTGCTGTTATTTGAACCTATCTTTGATACAATTTCTGTCATCACTAGCAGCCTTTATATTCCATTGAAATCATTGTTATTATTAATACCCCTGTCATTTCCTTTACATATATTGGTATAACATTTATGTCGTATTCTCATGAGTGTATTACCATAATATAATATTACTTTATGATAAGAGAGTGTGGCAATTAGTAAAATATATCAACCAGCTTTATATGCATGTTTTATTTAGAGGAAGTGTATTACACATGATGATGTGAAATAAGTTATCTGTGAAAAAATGGCACCCGATACAGCAACTACGTTACTTTTTTTCTAATCTCAACCATACACGGGTCTTGGAGGGGCGTAACCACGAGATTCACGAGACTCGAAAGACTCGAACGATTCGAAGGAGTCAGGGTAACGAGCCTCTCCTTCGTAGGAGATTTCGGGGACGAATCCTGAGTCTCCGTTGACAGTGAACCTGACGGTCTGCAGGCGGCCGTCGGGAAGCTGCACGAAGTAGGATCCTTGGGTGTCGTCGCCGTCACGGGCCTCCTGGTGGCCGAAGTTATTCCTGGAGTCGCTGTGCTGGACGGCCCAGTCGAAGTTGTATTGAGCGGGACCGAACTCCTCAGATGAGAACTGGAAATGGATTAGCAAATTTATTCACGCTACAGGCTGTAAAATTAGCAACATGCCATTACAAAATTGAAGAGCTTGTCACCTAGGCAAGAATCGAAGAAAGATAAACTAACTCGTAATGATTCTCTATTCAAGACAGTAAACTAGCAAGACCCATGAATCATAATCTCTAGTTGCGCTAAACTTACCTGCGGGGCGGAGTAGGAGTAAGGTCTCCTGTCAGCGGCGGCGACAGCCACGAGAGTCACGAGAAGAAGGACCTGGGGAGGAAGCGGATACAGGTTAAGAGAAAAGAGAAAAGCTTTATATCTTGTTCCAAATGAAGTTTTCATATATATTTCAACGCTCATAATTACATTGTTAGATATAAAGTATTAGCATTATTATTGTTAATCCTGTTATCATCGTTTCTGTTCTTGAAACTGCAAAAGGGAAAACAATCTCAAATAAGTTTGACTTCGCTGCAACAAATTTGTATAAATTGCCTTTGAGTTCATGTTGGTGGTGAGGCTGTACAACTTGTGTCGGATATCCAGTGCATGACCGTATTTATACCCACTTACAGTGACGTCATGCATCAGTTTTTTGCATGATGCAGAACTTGCCATGCGCATGGAAAGCATACCCTAAGGAGGAACGTTTTATTTTTGTATTGTTTTTGTTTTAATACAAATTATGATAGTTTATCCAGTAAGTTATATTAATAGTTGTGATATTTCTAACTTATACTCACGTGCTGTGACGTCATGCTTCAGTTTCTTGCATGTTGCAGAACTTTTTTGCGCATGGAAAGTTTATTACCTCATGGGTATTATTGTTATTCTAATGTTTTCTTTATAATTGTTATTATTATCGTTGTTATTAGTAGTATGTGTTTCAGTATTATTGTGAAGATTATTGCCATTAGTATCGTTTGCATCAATATTATTGCCTTTATTATTGTTGCAATTGTATTATCGCGATTGCTTTATTGTCGCCCTAATCGTTGTTCTTTTGTTCTTCAAGTTGTGTTGCTTTTCTTGTTGCCATTATCACTATTTTGGTTGTCATTTACGCTACTGTTATTATCATTTTTTTTATCGCAATACTTATAATCAACCTTATCTTAATTATCATTGTCATATCATTAACATTATTATCATTGTCATTATCATCATCATCATTATAACCATCATCATCATCATCATCATTTCCAGCATCAGCAGCATTATCATTATTTTCATCATCAATATCATCATTTTATCTAAGGTTATGCTTTTCATCATTGTTTCTGTAAGGATGATAATGATAATGACAATAATGATGATAAAATATTAATACTGATGATAATAAATAAATATGACAATAATAATACTTATGATAATAGTACTGATAATAATACTATAACAATGATAATGGTAATAATGATTATAAAATTAATAGTAATGATGATAATAATAATGATAGTAATAATGATAACTATATCAATGATAATGAGTGATGATGAAATAGGTATTGTCGTAATTATAATGAACATAATGATAATGATGATGTGGTAATAATGATTAATGATAATGATGATAATAATGATTATAAAGATGACAAAATATGGAAATAATGATAATGATATTATAATCGTTATCATCATTATAACTATCATCCCCCTCATCATTACTATCATTCACGTTAGTGCTATTATCATTATTAGTAGTAACATTATACAACTATTTCTGTCATTATTACCATTATCCTTGGCATTATTTTCACATGTTTAGAACTTCTACTACTACTATTGTTATCAATATAATCATTATTATTATTAATATCATCCTTATCTCTATTATAATCATTATATTTTTCATGATTATTATTATCATTATTATCATTAGCATTATCATTATCATTATTGTTATCAATCATATGTTTATTATTACAAATTTAATCATAATCTTTGCCATTATTATCCTTATCATTATTATTATCATCATCATAGTATCATTATCATCATTATTTTTATTGTTATCTTTATTGCTCTGGTTATTATTCTTACCATTATCTGATGTTACTCATTACCTTGATTATTTCTGTTAATATTGTTTTTTGTTTTTGTTTTTTAATTAGTCTTCTCATCATCATTGTCATAAACACAAGCATTATATTTTATTCCTACTGTCATTCTAATAATCATAATTATGACTAATATCATCACTATTTTTTTAGTTTTTGTAGCTTCTGTTATTTTGATTATTATAATCCTTCATATTATAAGCATTATTGTTGTTATTTGAACCTATCTATAGAGATCAGTAATATCAAAAACATCATCACTATTATCAACTCCAGTATCATTACTGTTTTCTTTTATACAATTCCTGGTATCACTTTATCATGATCGGAACTAGCAGGCCTTATATTCCATTCAAATCATTGTTATTATAGATACCCCTGTCATTTCCTTTACATATATTGTTATAACATTTATGTCGTATTCTCATGAGTATATTACCATAATGTAACATAACTTTATGATAAGAGAGTGTGGCAATTGGTAAAATATAACAACCAGCTTTATATGCATGTTTTATTTAGAGGAAGTGTATTGCACATGATGATGTGAAATAAATTATCTGTGAAAAATGGCACCCAATATAGCAACTACGTCACTTTTTTTCTGATCTCAACCATACACGGGTCTTGGAGGGGCGTAACCACGAGATTCACGAGACTCGAAAGACTCGAAAGACTCGAACGATTCGAAGGAGTCAGGGTAACGAGCCTCTCCTTCGTAGGAGATTTCGGGGACGAATCCTGAGTCTCCGTTGACAGTGAACCTGACGGTCTGCAGGCGGCCGTCGGGAAGCTGCACGAAGTACGATCCTTGGGTGTCGTCGCCGTCACGGGCCTCCTGGTGGCCGAAGTTATTCCTGGAGTCGCTGTGCTGGACGGCCCAGTCGAAGTTGTATTGGGCGGGACCGAATTCCTCAGAGGAGAACTGAAAATGGATTAGCAAATTTATTCACGTTACGGGCTTTAAAATTAGCAACATGCCTTTACAAAATTGAAGAGCTCGTCACCTAGGCAAGAATCGAAGATGAATAAGCTAAATCGTGATGGTTCCTTATACAAGACTGTATAAATAAGACCCATGAATCCTAATCTCTAGTTGTGCTAAACTTACCTGCGGGGCGGAGTAGGAGTAAGGTCTCCTGTCAGCGGCGGCGACAGCCACGAGAGTCACGAGTAGAAGGACCTGGGGAGGAAGCGGATACAGGTTAATACAAAAGAGAAAAGCTTTATATCTTGTTCTAAATGAAGTCTTCCTATATATTTCACAGCTCATAAGTACATTGTTAGATTTAAAGTATTAGCATTATTATTATTAATCCTTTCATCATCGTTTCTGTTCTTGAAACTGCAGAAGGAAAAACAATCTCAAAAATTTTTGACTTCGCTCTAACAAATTTGCATAAATTACCTTTGAGTTCATGTTGGTGGTGAGGCTGTACAACTTGTGTCGGATATCCAGTGCATGACCGTATTTATACCCATGTGCAGTGACGTCATGCATCAGTTTCTTGCATGATGCAGAACTTGCCATGCGCATGGAAAGTTTATTACCTTAAGGGGAGGAACGTTTTATTTTGTATTGTTTTTGTTTTAATACAAATTATGATAGTTTATCCAGTAAGTTATATTAATAGTTGTGATATTTCTAATTTCCTTTTTGAAAATTATTGCTTCCGTTAACTTGTTGTTATCATTCTTGTTATCATTATCATCAGTAATCGTTATTTTTATATCATTATTATTATCATCATTATTATTATTATCATAATTATTATCATTATTATCATTATTATCATTATCGTTGTTATTATTATCATCACCATTATCATCATCATCATAGTCGCCATCGTTATCATCATTATTGCCCTCATCACCATCATCACCAGTGCCTCCACCACCATGATCATCATCATCACCACCACCACCATGATCATCATCACTATCACCATCATCATCACCACCACCATCATCATCACATTAAATATGAGTAGAATATTTCATGCATTTAGCCGTCTTTTCCGCTGTCACGACACCTTTTTTTACGACACATATAAGCATCTGGGCGAGGATGAATATAACCTCTTTACAGGGAAACGTAATGGGATGACATGCAGAGATAATAATTTGGCGACACAAGCAATGGTTTTTGATCACTTACCCTTTTGCCTTCAGCAAAGTAAAGCTGTTAAGTCCGTTTATTTCCTAATATTGGTATCATAATCATGATTATCATTACAGACACTATTATTATTGTTGTTGTTGTTGTTATCCTTATTATCATCGTCATCATTTTATACGATTATTACCTTCATTATTACTGTTATTATCTTTATCATTATCGTTATCATTGTCATTATCATTATCATTACCAATACTCATCATCACTCATCATCATCTTCATTATTGTTATCATTTTCCTCACCATTATTACTATGGTTAGGATTGTCATCATCACCCTTGTTGCTGTGACTATGCCCATAATACTAACAATAATGATCATTATAGATTTCATAAGCTTGATGATAACAATGAAAATATTAATGCTTGTAATCATTAGCATTATTATTACTCGTATTTTCTTTATCGTCATTTTTATTATCAATATTATTATCATTATCAGTATTGCAATAAAGTAATGATGATCATAAATATATATATAATGATGATGGTAATTATAATATCGCTAGTGGTAATATTAATGATAATGGCAATAATAATAATGATGTTGACAACAATTATAAATGCTGTTGATAATAATATCAATTATGATACATGTATTCTTCTCATCATCAACATCGTGGTAATCATTATTAACATTCGCATTCTTCGTATCATTATCATTGTTATTGTCAGCATTATTATTTTCATTTTTATTACTCTCATTATTATGATGGCGATAATTGTTAATTTCATTATTGTAAACATTACTAGCATTATTGTTATTCTTTACTATTATTATTACTATTCATATTATCAAAACCGTTATAATCATGATTATGATTGTTACTATGTTGTAATTGGTATGACCTTTTTTCTCTCTCTCTCTCTCTCTCTCTCTCTCTCTTCTATGATTATTGTTAGTCATCATCATTTATATCATTTATCATGTAACATATTCATTGTTATTAACTATCGTTATCATGATCACTATTATTATTACTGTGATTATTAATATTACTATCCTCATATGGATATTATTGTCTTCATCATTATTTGTATCTTGATAATCTATATTCTTCTTCTTTGTCTTATCGTCACCATCGATAAGAATAGTATTGTTATCAATATTTTCTAATTCCTATTGATCCTTATAATATCTTTAATCAGTATCATGCTCTTATTTTGTTAGCATCAATATTATCATCACTATCATCACCTCTATCGTTATCACTATTATAACTTATACCATTACGTATAACATTATTTTTCCTGGTGTAATTTGTTTTTGACAAGATATGGTTATAAATGGTTTAGAAGATCAACCAGTCTTATATGCATTATTTATTTATAAGAAATATATTATACATGATGTAAAATAAGTTATCTGAGTGAAGGTAACCGATGCAGGAAATGGATCTCATTTTTCTCCCACTTTAACCATACACGGGTCTTGGAGGGGCGTAACCACGAGATTCACGAGACTCGAAAGATTCGAAAGATTCGAACGATTCGAAGGAGTCGGGGTAACGAGCCTCTCCTTCGTAGGAGACTTCGGGGAGGAATCCTGAGTCTCCGTTGACGGCGAACCTGACGGTCTGCAGGCGGCCGTCGGGAAGCTGCACGAAGTAGGATCCTTGGGTGTCGTCGCCGTCACGGGCCTCCTCGTGGCCGAAGTTATTCCCGGAGTCGCTGTGCTGGACCTTCCAGTCGAAGTTGTATTGAGCGGGACCGAACTCCTCAGATGAGAACTGGAAATTACATTATATAAAAACATCTTTGCAGGAAATATACCTATTTTACTTCTAGATATCGAATAATACGAATCATTGACACTTTGTATTCGTGGGACCTGAAATTCAATATTATTATCTAAATAATATAGTCTCTTTGATTATCTTTCATCCATGTACTGGTTCTGTTTTGATTTTATAATACTAGAAGCAAAATACTATTTGGACTCTCGTCTAATCACTTCATTATTTTTTGCTGAAAATGATTAATCATAGATATCAGACGACTGGTATTTTTAACCTCTTCTTTGTATTTTGTTTTATACAGAGCTCAGAGAATGACCCAGATCCCACTGACCTGAGGGGCGGAGTAGGAGTAAGGTCGCCTGTCAGCGGCGGCGATGGCCACGAGAGTCACGAGAAGAAGGACCTGGAGAGGAAGTGGACACAGGTTAATGCAGAAGAGAGTCACTGAAAAACGTTTCCCACATGAAGACTTTTCCTTTTTCACTATGAATATATATAGATTATTAGAATTAAATAATTACTATTGCTATTATGTTTCTTATGTTATGTGTGTATATATATATATAGTTCGACTGTGAAGTAATCCTCGAGTTGGTGGTTACCTTTGAGTTCATGTTGATGTGGAGGCTGTACAACTTGTGTCTGACATCCAGCAAATGACCGTACTTATACTCAAGTGCAGTGACGTCAAGTTTCAACTTTTTGCATGCTGTGGGACTTGCCATGCACATGGGCAGTCTGCCCTTGCATGTTCACGGTTGCCCCTCCCTGGGGTTGCAACACCCCTGTCGCGGTTATCCTACGGTCGTGTTGCAAAACTTTATGATCTGGTATCTGGTCGGCAGATCGTGAACTCTTGCGTCTTCCAATGAAAGTATTGTTATGCAGAACAGAAAAGCGACCTTATCTGCAATATCAGCAATATGATTTCAACCCGATTCCTTTAATACCCACTTTTATATGGATAAGGACAATGAACACACTCCTAAAGATGCAGTTAAGTGTAGATATTCACGAATATGTGATTATATACCGCTCGTTATCAATGCAAAATAAGAAAGACAAAGGATCGCGTATCGCGGAAGTGAGGGAAGAAAATACTCGTTCATATTTCAGTTTATCTAAACGCCTTCGCAAAATCTGTTTTTGATGTGCATTTGTAAGTGTATATGGTTATGTGTGTGTGTGTGTGCATATATATATTTATATAGTATAAATAAATATATATATATATATATATATATATATATATAATGTATATATATCATATATATACATATATATTTATATATATTTATTTATTTATTTTTATATGTGTGTGTGTATGTATGTATGCAAGTATGTATGTATATGTGTGTGTGTATATGCGCATGCATTTTAAGTACCTACTTATTCTTGAATACAGATCATTTCAACGCGCAATATTCTTCTTACGCCTAACTGCATTATCCCCCTCCCATTCTCTCCCTCCTTCCCTCCTCTTTCCCCCTCCCTCCTTCCCTCTCCCTTCCCCCTCCCTCCTTCCTTCCCCCTCCCTCCTCCCCCCCCCTCCTCCTCCCCCCAACTCCGCTCCCCGTCGCTTCCCTGTCCTGCGAGTCCGTAATTACCGAGCAGCGAGGAGTCTTATCGGCTCCTTATCGGCCATCTTGACTGACTTCCCGTTCCTTAACTGCCAAGCGTGTCAGAGCGAAGAGGAATCGTCGACTGGCTTGTTTGTTCGGAGTCGTTATGACCGGTTATGGGAACCTGCTTCGGGTTGGTGCGACCGACTGTTGTCTCTTCCTCTTTCTCCGTTTTGTTTTGTTTTTCTCAATTCTGTCTTGTTCTCTCTCTCTCTCTCGCTCTCTTGCTCTGGTACCCTCCTTTTCTCTTTTGTTTGCTCTCTCTCTCTCTCTCTCTCTCTCTCTCTCTCTCTCTCTCTCTCTCTCTCTCTCTCTCTCTCTCTCTCTTCACGTCAATCTCTTCTCAATCCTTCTCATATTCCTCACCCCGTCGTTTCCATCATCCGCACCATATGACAGAGAGAGAGAGAGCGAGCGAGAGAGAGAGAGAGAGAAAGAGAGAGAGAGAGAGAGAGAGAGAGAGAGAGAGAGAGAGAGAGAGAGAGAGAGAGAGAGAGAGAGAGAGAGAGAGAGAGAAATGTAGTGACAATAACAACGACCTTAGCGTCTCGATTTCTTTGACCTTCCTCAAGACAGGTAAAGTTCCTCTTCAGCAATGTCAATAGCCCCCATTTTTTTTTTCTTTCTTTCTTTCTTTTTTATATAAATTTGGGATCTCAGTCATGGACATTTCATGGTTGATATTATTCACATATGTATAAGAGTTCTGTACATGAGTTAAATTAGCATTTTTTTTATTGCAAGTTATGGAATATTGATGTGCAATATGTCATTCACCAATAAGGATTACAAGAGGACAGAGTGGCTGTAATCGTCAAGAAAAAATACAGTGATAATGTTTATCGAATATAATCTAAGTGTCATAATATGATCTAACATTCTGTTTATTAAGATACTGTTACACAGGGAGACAGAGAGAGTGAGTGAGTAAGAGAGAGAGAGAGAGAGAGAGAGAAAGAGAAAAAAAAGAGAAAGAGAGAGAGAGAAATACAAACAGACAGAGAGAGAGAATAAAGAGAAAGGAAGAGAGAGAGAAAGACAGAGAGAGAGAGAGAAACATAGAATTCTAATGCCAGTAAATACGGTTCTAATCCGATCTAAACATAGAAGAAAAACGAGTGTAAGATTCTCGGGGTTAATAAAGTGAATGATAGGGCGGAATACCGAAGGGCGTGCCGTGACCGTCCTGGTTTTAAACATTATGATTAAGTTAAATGAACTCATTCCCCGCTAGAGCGTAGTCATTGCCTCGCGTTTAACAATAGAATCGGATTGCTTGCACTGCCTTTCTCACTAAGAAAATTTCCTCTATAAGAAAAAAAAGAGGCACACCCGAATTGCAAACCCCTTTGCCAAAGCCGTTCCTATGCTTCACACGGTTCATGTGCAATTGCAACATTCTGATGAAGGTGATCGAAAACGAGTCACTGCAAGAATACGAATAGCGTTCGCGTCGACGGGAGCGGATGCGAGGAAATTAATTAACGGTTTCGGAGTTTTCCCCCCCCCCCCCCCCCGCCCCCCCTTGCGCCAGTCCCTCGTTCCTTCGCTCTCCCGTGGCATGAATGGCTCCCTGACCTTTCCCTGGAGCGAGGCGGGAACTTGTTTATACAGAGGGTTTTGATGGAATGTGACCCTGCGTTATGTGGAAACACCAGGTGTCTAGGTGACCCAGTTGCATCACCGAGGGAAGGCTGCATATTTTGAAATGGTCTTCGGAAGCGTGGGTGTCCGGTCTGGCGAGATTGGGACACTAGGTAGAATGAGCAATTATCTGTTATCAGTCTGAAGTGGTTGGGGTTCTGATGAACTGTACTTCATCTGTTGCTGTGGATTATTATTTTGTTTAGATGTTGTTTTATTTATTTATCTTTTCTTCTACTTATTCATCTTTTCGTCTATTTATATATTTATCTGTTTATTTTATTCATTCAATTATTGACGATTCTGATCATGAAGACGGGTACCTATCTCAGAGGACCATGACGCTGTGTTTAAGATGTAACCCCTGCAGGAAGTGGCATATAATGGTAGGGGTGATTCACTCTCCATCAGGATATTAGCTTATATGTTCCCATAGGCTATGCATCCCATAAGGTGTCCTTAGGCGTTCTGTTAACAAAACAAAAATAGAAGAAAAGAAAAGAAAAGAAAAAAAAGAAAAGAAAAGAAAAAAGAAAAAAAGAAAGAAAGAAAAAAAAGATATATATATACTCACACACACACACACACACACACACACACACACACACACACACACATATATATATATATATATATATATATATATATCTATATATATATATATATATATATATATATATATATATATATATATATATATATATATATATATATATATATATATATAAAGCATTGTGAAGGTTTAACATCGAGACATTAAATAGAATTGATGATGATAATAGATTCGCTGATCTGTGGAATGATGCATGAACCTGATATGAACTTGATCAACCATGTTTTTTGAACTGCCCCCTGATCAGCTGGTACTTGATAATAGGTTTGATAGGCTAACGCCCCTTTTTTACGTGTGTTGGTGAAGAAATCCTCAGCAGCCAAACCAGTGGTAGTGAAGGTATAAAAAAATACTTATTTTTTTCTCATGATTCTGTAGATTAGAGATCTTTTCTGTCTTCTAGCGGTGGGTAGAAGGAGTCTCTGGATCGACTGACGGAAGGATTTTGAAAATTTTGTCTCATGAAATCATGCATTCTCATTTCCTTGCAATAATTGCCACAATCGAATCGTAATTAACCTCGTCAGGGAAAACAAATCTGGTTGGATCACCGCGTCCCCCGTTATAGGGACATGAGCATATAATCCTCCTATTAAGAAAATATTTACGAACTGACTCTCTTGGGGAGTAGAGGGGGGGGGGGTAGGACGTACAGATAGGATCCACCACACAGCAAAAATGGCTGGGATCCAGTGACCTAGAAAATAAATCACACACACACACACGAAGGGAGAGAGAGAAAATTGAAAGAACGACTGACTGATGACCCATCCAATTGCAGACTAGGTATGCTTCCTGTATCTGATCCATCCATGGGATTAAATACTATTTGTTTGGGTGGTTCAGCGTTGACTCTTGTTTTAATCTTTTGAAAAAAAAAGTGAAATATAAAGATATTACTACTCTCTTTGTCAAGATAGTGACCACAGTTATTCGCATTATAACCTTAGAAGAATAACCTTAGAATTTAATAAAGGGGAAAAAATAATTATACTTCAGATGCCCGTTAAAAAAACTTTGGTATTAAGTTCTTATAGAACAGTATACTGCATGAGAACAAGAGGTTAGATATGCAACACAATGATGATCTAACAATTTTAGATGCATTACATTTCTACGTTTTGAGTATGATTTCCTTCCATGATAAAATACTACCCAAAATTTTGTAAACATAATCACACATTATCCATGCACTGTACACGCAGCCTAAAATACAAAACCCAATCTCCTATTTCTATAGATCTTACAAAATCAATTGAATACCTATTATGAATGAAACAACAGCAAAAGATGAAACTTGAAAAAAAATATATAATCACGCCCAGTCTCCAATTTGCAATTCGAAAGCTGAAGAAAACAAGATATCATAATATATAAACAATGTCAATGCCATGTCCATTCTTCACAAAGGTTAATT